>CAJFCO010000373.1:1398909-1435467 GCA_904066015.1 Synergus gifuensis
TTTAAACTATTAACTTTCTTAAATCAAAAGAATTTTGTTTTAAATCAAATAAATCATTTAAACAAATAGTTTCTTTAAGTGAAAGAAACTACTTGATGTCATTTATTAAAATCAAAGAAAGTTTCTTTTAATATAAAAATATTTGTGTGTTAAATCAAAAAAACGTAGTCAAAAAAATGTTTTCTTTAATTTAATAAGAACTTTTTTCTGGGTGATGAATATAACCGATTTTTTTTTCAATGCCATCCCTAATGAATCTGACAGTAGATTTTATTGCTCTGTCCTGGCAAAATGGTGACATTTGCAATATGCGAAACTTTTATCATCAGACGAAAAAGATAGAGAGGAAAATAAAGAAAGGACTTATAGTGAGGTGGGGGGTGGGGCTCGATTATGCGTACGCGCTCTGCTGCCCCGATTCAACGCGGCGCGCGCCATGATTTACACAGAGTTTCAAAGCGACCGACGTTAGGCATATAACCACGCGCAAACCCATGTGAAACATCCGCCATTTGCATTTCACATTGTTATTTGCAAGCGTATCGCCGCGCTTATCCTGTCGATGCCAGGGGATAATATATATCGATAAGGCGCAGCCAAGCCAATAAGAACTTTAGCAAAAAAATTCTCGAGACGTTCCGGATCAAATCCCATCGTTTTTTTCCTTATGGGGCTAAACAAAACGTTTTTAATAAAGAACTAGAACTGAAGAAGGATAAACTTTGAAGAAACTTTTCTTGGTACAACCGTAAATCTTCAGTGCCAATGTTTCATGGTGGAAAAAATAAAGTTACTTGAGCTGTAAAGTGTTACTGTAACTTTATATAAATAATGATTAATGAGCACAATTCGCCTTGATTTAATTACCGCTAGATATTATATATGATCTAAAAAATCTAGCCTGAAGAGTTACAGTTCGCACCTCGTATTTTATTCAGTACTAACGAGCCCCGCCTTATCCGGTTTCAATAATGTAAGATAACCTTCTAGTTAAGAAAATATTTGGCGACTATAATATCGCAATTGCATGATAAAAGACAGGGGCAAGTATTGTAAGTGAATTCAAGTCTCGTGGACCCGTTACGAATTCAGAATTAACGGTATCCCATCGCGTGGGTGGACGACCTTGATCCTGAGATAGTTATCTTTTTAAGTCTCTATACTTTGTAAGCATTTACACTATTTACCCTTTTTCTGTTCAAATTCTAACACTTTCTCACACTTTTCAAAGTCTTGGAATAATTACTACCTGAAAAATCGCTAACTGAAATATTTTATGTCGAAAAGGTATTTGATACAATAATTTTCTTCTATAGAAAATCTCTCGGAGCAATAAATTAGCCACTTTTTCAATTTTCGACGTGATAAACTGATTCTGCTCGAGACTTCTTTGCCTATAATGATCGTCCAAGTGATCATGCACCCAGAAAATCAATGAAGGATCCCCTCTCGAGGAATTTATTAGCTCCAGGCTGCATTCACTTTCACACGTTATTATACCAAAGACGAAGCTTTCCTCTATATTCTATATAATGTTTCTTCGAAGAAGAGCGCCTTGTGTTAAAAGAGCGAGAAACATTCGGCAAAATTTATAGTTAATTACGATTCTCTGCTATTCACATCGGGTCGGCATGCAGAGGTGCAAACAAATCTTGGCTGCTGCTGCAGATAGGAAATCGCTTCTAGAATCTATGAAATGAGTACATATTGCGTGCCATGCAAGTTGCGACACATCCTAAGCCTATACAACCAAATACAAATTGTTCAATTCATGCGACTCGACAGATAATTTAAATCAGCCAGATAAGACACGAAAAAATCTTCATAAAAGCAAATGTACTTCAACATCAATTTATTTCCTGTAACAAAAAAGAACTCCATACATAATGTGAAATAATTGCGTTTATTGAAAATAATAGACTATATACGGCCGGTTACAGTATCACGTTAGTGAGGAATAATAATTAATTCACCTTTTTTTTCTTAACATGCTGGGAATACTTTCCCTTCTTGGTAATTATATAATTATTAAATGGTTGCAGATATTACTGAGGAAGAATTGAGAAATTATTGGCTTCTTTGGGGCAGCCAAATGGTATTATAATATATATAGTATATAACGCGGTATTGGACGCGTATTCAACCACTCGTGCGCTTATATACCCTATAAATCCTCCTAACTTAAAAAAGTGGTGTCACGAAATGTCTCGAAAATCTCGCATACATTGTTGTTGCAAACCTGCTTGGCTTTTGAATGACTTGAAGTTGAAAGAAGAAAAACAAACTAATGGCGCAAAAAAATTTTAGAAAAACCTTCGAAATACTTTAAAATTCGTTAAGATTTCTTAAAACTCCCCAAAACCTCTTGAAATCCTTCAAAAATTCATAAAAACGATTAACATCATAAATGTCTTGAAATCCAAGTTGAAACTCGTAAAAAGTTTTACAAGTTCCTAAAAATATCTTACAATTTCTTAACATTTAAAATCTCTTAAAGTCTACAGAAATCTTATCAAATTCCATAAAATCCTTAAAAATTCTACAAAATCTTTTAAAAACCATACAAGCATAGAAATTCTTTTGAAATCCTTCAATAAAATTATCTGAAAAACTTTTAAATCCTTTAAACCTCATAAAATATTCTAAAACTCATAAAAATCTCTTGAAATCTTTTTAAATTCATGAAAACCCTTTAATATTCCCATCAGAAACTTCTTGAAATGCTTTAAATTTTACAATAACATTTAAAGTCTCTTTACGTCCTTTAAAATCCATTAAAATTATTAGAAATCTCATTACATTCCATGAAATCTTGAAAATTCTATAAAATCTTTTAAAAATCAGAAAATCCCTTAAAATTATTAAAAAAATCTTTTGACTTTTTTAAAATTCCATGAAATTTAATTGTAATATTTAAAATTCCTTAAAGTCCCTTAAAATTCTTTGAAACCTTGTGAAATGTCTTAACATTCCTCGAAATTTCACAACAGGATTTAAAATCCCTTAAAATCTCTTAAAACACTCAGAAACCTTTTCAAATCACTTAAAATTTCACGAAAATCTTCGAAATCGCTTAAAATTCGTTGGAATCTCTTAAAGTTCTTAAAAACCTCTTAATATTTCTCAAAATTGCAAAAAATTTAAAATCCCTTAAAATTCCTTAGCTTTAAAAATTCTCTTGAAATTTCATGAATTCCGTTAAAATTTCGCGAACTTCTGAAATACCTTAAAATACTACGAAATCTTTTTAAAATCCTAAAAATCTTTAGAACTTCGTAAAAATCACTTGAAAATGGTCAAAATTCTTTAAAATTCTTAGAAATCTCTTGAATTACCTCTCCAAAAAAAGTGATGTAAGGAAATGTCCCTAAAATCTCGGTTAAATTGTTGTTTCAAACCTACTCTCTGAATTTGAATCAGCAAAATGTCATTGATTTCTTAATGACTTGAAATTGTAAGAAATTAAATAAATAATCGTGCGCGAAGCGCACGTGTTGGTCTGCTAGTTATTAAAAAAAAAAAAAAAAAAAAAAAAGAAAACAGTTGAGATACTTTGGAAGCAAGGCCTCTTCCTTTCGTGCAGACATGATTTTAGTACACGGAATCCGGAAACACAGGACTTAAAACGCTGCAGCTGCACGGTGGATTCCTTGGCAGGATATCTTAGAGCGCACGCGTAACACCACACTTCTTGGCACATGCATGGGCATTGCGAATGTACATTCGCGTGGGTGGTTGTCGTGTAAGGCGATGAATGCACTGGATGCCGGCGTACAAATAAATAATCGTAGAAATCTCGCGCGGATCTCTGAATAAGACGTAAATGGAGATCCGGCGAGATTCCACAATCGACTTCTATCTGATCTGGTATCCGCACTGAAACTCGACCAGCTGGACTCACATATGGATGCGCCTATGTTATCTGCGGATTCTCCTTATATAAGTTTACGTGCATATCCTGTGATTCTGTGACATATATGCGGAGCAGTATTTTTTATTGAGCGTGATGTATTATAATTGTAAATTATATGAGAATATGATATATTATATAATATATGTATTGTCTATATATTATAGTTTGATATATATATCATAATAGAGCATTTCATCAGTCTATAATTTAATTGATAGTCTACGAAATTTCACGCCATTTCTTATTACAGTAATGTGCAGATCCGCAAGAGATCATCACTAACAAGACGAATGACTCAAAGAAAGCCAGCACGCATTAAAAAGCTATCACGTTCGTAATTAAAAAGCGATTAAGATTCTACAAGACGATTCGCTCGACTCGCACGAATCGTGAGGCAATTTTTCTGCTTAGAGAAATTATGGACGGTCGCGGAACAGTAGCGTATCTTGAAATGAAATCGGACCAAATGGATGCTCGAGTGAAGTACCGTTTGCCAATTAAATAAAAGCTCTCACAAACAGCATCCGCGTTTCTGTAACTCTGAGGGTGATTTTACACGCAAGCACGCGCTAACGTAAGATATTGTTTCCCTCAAAAATTCTTCATTTTTTTTTTTCTCGTGAATAATAAATAGAAATTGTGAGAACCCTATTTTCAATAGGGCTAAATAGGGCAATTTCTGTACGGGTTTTTAATCATTTCTCTCGTAAGTGCCTCAGTGAAAGAATTTTATAAGTTATGAGTGAAAACTGAGAATTGAAAATGAATAGCTAATCGCAAATCTAAAGCAGATCTACACGGAGAAAACTGGAAATTAAACCGTAATATCTATCTATTTAACTATGGGACGACTATCTAGATATTTAGATATAATATCTTGATATTAAAACTTAATATCCAGATATTAAAATATATAATCCAAATATTCTAACATCCAATATTTTAATATCTGGATATTATATCTAAATATCTAGATAGTCGTCCCATAGTTAAATAGCTAGATATTACGGTTTAATATCCAGTTTTCTCCGTGTACAGCTTTAATTTTAGTATAGTATAGAGATATTCCTGCACCTGTAATCGAAGCTGGATCCTTGTGGAGGATCAGGTAATCATTGTCCACTGCTTTATCTTCTTTGTCTGGAGTAGATAATCATCCAACGATTTGTTGCATTGTAGCTTCTAGCGCGCTTTGCGTGACAGTGGCTCGGATATTGCAAACTTAATGGTCGATCGATGGGAAGTTGCACGAGTTGAAAGACCGTTAGTTAACCAATAGGGATCGAAGGTTCGGTAGTGAGAAAAAAGGGCGCGGATGCTCGGTTTCCAAGTGGAGTCCAGAGCCTCCTCGATTATTAAGACGTTCGAACTGAAATATGACGTCCAACGGAAATAATTGCTCCACGCTCCGCGCTCGAGCTCACTCGGTGGAGCTCCAACGGCAGCACTAGCAGCTTTAATTTATAGCATGGCTATTTCAAATTGCGAAGCCGTTTCCTTCTTATAGATGTTATATCGTGTTCAAGAGAATTTTTCCAAAAAGTTTTCAAAAACTACCTGCCCTTCATACTACATACTACATCTACTCGGCTTATTCAGCCCCTGGGGCGCGGAACTTGTTCGCAAAGCGATTTTCTGTTAGAACTCAAGATGCAGGTGTATGATTATTATATTATCATATAAGAATCCTTCATGTAGCATGGTAAATATCACTCATTCAATAGAAGTCTCTTTCAAAATTCTGAATCATTCTTTTTTGTCACTAGGATATAAGTATATGTTATTATATTATTATCCTCACAAACGCACCTATTATTAAATATGAAAAGGTTTTAAAACTGGTAATTTTAAAATCAAACCTTCCATTTCAAGTTTAATTATACTTCTTATTTTCACGAGTATCATATCCCATTCAACTTCTCATTTTTCACATTTTATAAAATGTGCACTGAGAGAAATTTAATATCAATACTTGTTATTTCAATATTCATAATTGATAAAGACGATTACCATTTAGGGAAATCGTGTAAATATACAAATTATTGTTAGCATACTTACGAAACTTTAAAATTCTTGAAAACAAGAATTGGTATATTCAATAGCAAAGATTGATATTTTATGTATTACGAACGTAGAATCAGTAGAATGATAAAATTTGATAATGATATTATCCAATAATATAAAAACATTTACAGAAATTACCAGCTTGAGTTACATATGTTAATAGAAATATTCTACAAATTAATAAAGACGCTAACAAAAATTGTAAGCTTCAGTTGAGGAAATTGTAAGTCACGATATTAAAAAAACCGAATAGCTCCAATAATCTCCCGAGATCAGCCGAATTCGCCGACCGTAGCGCTCGCGATGTGAATCGAAGTTTCGGAGAACTTTTTGTTTCCTGATAACCACCAGAGTAAGCACCATGCCGTTTCTCACAAGTGCAAACATTTTCACCAATTAGTATAAAAGGAATCTTCAAACCTCTTCTATAAGCGTAATTTACTTGCGATTTGCGATGCGTGTGTTTTATATTTATGTGTGCGTAATATGTATATAAGTTAAGGTTGAAGTTTAGTATAAGAGTGTTACCTCTGCGAATCTATGTTATAATGTGTGCATTTATGTGTTATAATCTTATAATTGTGTAGTGTGAATTGACGGAGATTCATGACGGGTTACGAATTTTATTCTTTCTCTTGTCGTGTTTTCGTCTATTCTTTTCGCATGACTCATAATTTTTAGTATAGTCTTTAGCAAATTTCAGAATCCTTTATATTACTTTCTGATATAAATACCCGATTTCCCTAAATCGTAAAAGATTATACTAAATTTTAATATCGATTTTAACGTATTATGTTACAAAATTTCTTTCAGTGTGTTTATTTGAATACTTCCATAGCTTTTATAGACTGGTAATCATGCAAAATAAACTCACTGAAATGAATGTAATGTATATAGAAAGTATATTAATACCTTCTGTATTTATCTTATGTATGTTTGTCGGTGAAACTACCTTCCAGTGACTTTGATTATTTATTATCGTCCCTTTAATAGTTTTTTGCAATCAGAGTTTCGATTATTGATCGCTGGGTTAAACAATTAAATTGCGATTACGCATAAGCGAGAGGTATAAAGCAAGTCAAGAAGTAACGAGGTTTGCTTTGCCCCCTTCTCAATGGGTTTTTATTTTCTCGTGAACGGTGTTCAGAATGGAATAGAGGAGCCGCTTTCTTAGTCTCTGGCGCATGCCGATAATGGCCAACAAGTAATTATTGTCTTAAGCCAGGTGGTCTGTTGTTACTTATTAGTACCATAATACCAGCAACTAAGCTACATGGAACTCACCGGCTTCGATTCGCGAACTTAACGATGGGATAAGAGGTCACAGTAGGTCGATCTGAGGATAGTAAGCGCATGTGAAACAGTTAGAATTGTTAGATTAGTTAAATCTCTTTATGTATTGTTATATTTCTGAATTTAAAGCAGCTGGAGACAACTGCAGCTGCCTGTATGACCTTTTCCGCTTTCCCGCTCTCTACCCTCTGGCCCACTTCACAACTTGAGGAATCTTTCGTATTTAGTTTTTATTTGCGTTGAAAATAATTTATGTATAGTGATTTTTACAATGGCCATTTTCAATTTCATTAAGGAAAAGTATTCTTTCAATTTTATTGCTTGCAGAAAACTCCTTATCCTTGATTCTTTTCCTTTGTTATTTTTTTTCGGGTCATCCTCGTTAATACCCGCAGAAGTGGAAGCCGAGTGGTGTACCTGTCTTCATGATGAATGTCGAGAGATAGCGAGAAATGGCTACTGGCCGACTATGCGTCTTATTCCTGTCTCTTTAAGTCCAAAACAACAACAGAATTGTCCTCTGTCCAGCATGAGATCAAACTTTACCTGCAACTATTATAAAGCACCTAATCATTTTCACAGAATCAAGTGGACATGAATAGAAAATTATTTCCTCTTGGAAATGATTTTCTATTTCAGCATTAATACAAAGTTATCAAAGAAAATTCTTTAATATGTATAATTATCCAAAGGTAGATTGCGTTATGTTTTTTAGACCGGATGATTATATGATTGTATCTTATTAGTAACTTAATTCTTACCTTTAATAAATAATTGAAAAATGATATATTCCTAGGTGAATTTCTATAATTGTTTCTATTTTACCAGCAAAGGAGTTAGTTCTGTTTACGATGTGATAAGGTTTACAGTTACTTGTGTTACCAGACTATTTGCTGTTTTGCTCGTAAATTACAGACACGTGGATTACGTTGTAGCTTTAGAAATCGTGGAATGTATTTCCGTATGTAAATCGTATTTTATGTGTTCGAATCGCGATGTTTCCGAGGATCTTTTCAGTTAAGTCACTGTATTTGTTAAGCAGCTTAACTGTACACGCAACTCTGTTTCGCTAAACATTCTACTTATTGCTGATATGCATTCTAAAAAAGGAACACAAATCTGAGATTTGAATTAAAATATATAAACTGCTGAACTTGATATTATTATAGTATTTTGGAAAACTTCAGTCCACTAATACACTCTATATACATTTTACAAACACACTGCATGTTCATGATCTTTACAATAATAAATTATTATCTTTATAATAACAATAATAATTTTAAAAAACTTCCGTTCAATAACTTAAACAATCATGGCCCGCCATTACTTTAATTAAAAACTCTATGTATATATATATATATTGATATCTATTGAAATTTTTCTAATTGTTTTGTAATTATTTTATCGTATACTGTAATAGTTTAAGCTTTTGCCAAGAGTTGCGTTCACCAAACTGGGACCCAAACCAGATGCAGATGGAAAAGTATGAACAAATTTGGCAGTGGGAAGTTTTTTCTTCTTCTCTTTGTGCACTTCTCGTCCAAATATGTCCCAAATGACCAACGTATCAGTACATGATAAGGCTGCAAAATACATTGAAAATAAATTATACAAATACTACACTATCGGTAATTCTGATCGGTAGTGTATGTAATAATTTAACCAAATTGTTTTACCTATTCTTGTGTGATCGGGATTCCAGAGAAGGTTCCAAATTCTAATTCGTTTTTCAATTGGTATGACGTCAACCACTCGATCCAAACTGGCAAGAATAACAACATTTCCGAAACGGCGATCTTGTTCCCAATAAGTCCACTGAACAATCAATTCACCACTAATTTTGTTAAAGGTCAAATTTTCGACAGCTCCAGTAAAATCGATTCTTCGATACTGCAGAGGCGTCTGTTTATTGACATTCCAAATAGTCAAAGACCCGTCACAAAATCCTCCTCCAACGCAAAGAATTTTACTGTCCCATGGATGCCAAGCAAGAGCCTTTTGGAAAAAAGAAAAAACAAATTTACATGGACTCGATAATTTCATTATAATCCCAATTTAAAAATTAATTGACCTTTACACGTTTGTAGTAGCGAATATTCATATAAGGCTCAAAACTAGGCCAGGAATAAAGTTTGACAGTTGTATCCATTAAAGACATTGCTAAAAATCTGTCGTTAGGTGACAAAATGAAATAGACGATTTCGGTTTCACAACAAATAGTGTTTTTCTTATTGCCAGTTGCTGCATCGATATTAGTCAAGCGTCCTGAGGAACAACCACTGTAAAGAAAAATAAAAACAAACGAATGCCATTTTCTTATCACTTATTATTTACTTTTGATTATTTACATTTGGTTGATAAAAATACTTACGCAATAATTGTTTTATCGTTGCTTGACCAACATATACATGTAATTTCACACCTGGAGTTTAATTGTTTCAGATTACATGGGCAGTGACGAACCCACACGATTTTGTTATTCCTCTCTATTATGCAGATTGAAATCGTAGAATCTGTTCTCCCCGCAGCATATATTCCCCCTGTTTAGAAAAATTAATGAAATCTCTTTTTCTATTCCTGATAAAAAATAAAAAGCATATCAACCGAGATATAAACTTACCATCATTGCTCCACTTAACAACTTTGACTTGCCCATCATTATCGTAGCGCTCACATTTCAATGTCAGGGGCATGTTTGCATCAAAAATACCTACTGCATCATCAACTGCCATCACTATGAAATTTTTGGCGCCCCAATCAACCAAAAATCGTCCGCGAATATCAAACGGGAACCGAAAAATCTCTGGAAAAATATTTCAGATGTACATCGAAGAATTATTGTTTATAATAAAAATTAAGGTCTTCCTTAATTTTTAGTTTACTCACGTGGAAATTGTTGGTACATATAAGTAGAAGTATCACGACCTTTATTTGAGGAACCGATTAATGGCTTTTTGCGTGGTCGACATTTCCAGCAGTCATTATTTGACCCTTCGACTCGAATTCCATATTTATTACAATCTTCTGTGGTCATTTTGTGTAGGTTTAAAACTTGGTTTTGCCGAACACCTGGAATGATATTCATCTCCTGCATTGCTTCATTCATGACTCTTTTGCGATAATCTGCTGTCAAGGATTTGATCTTAAAAAAAAATCAGAAAAAATAGTCATTTAAATGACTATAGAAAGTATTTTACGATATTATTGAGAATCTTTTATATAAACTTAATTTGAAAATTAGAATTAGATTAATTAAAATTAATTAGAAAAATTAAAAGGGAATCATGTAATCTTTTAATTGAGCCTTTAAGTACTTCTAAGTCGATATTTTCGGCACAATTCAAAGGCTTTTATCTCAGAAATGCAACTTTGTACTTTTCCATTGACAATTTAGTATTCATTCTTATCTGTAATTAACGTTTATATGATCTTGAGTACTTAACATTTTTACGAATTCATCAGATTTTTCTCAATCTTCCAAAACACTTGTATTTCTTTTACAAAACACGTTTTAAGAACATGCACTTTAATTAAAAAGGCAACAAATTCTAGCATATAATTTTCCAATACTTTCGCTCTTCAGAGATTATCCTATCATTTAATTTGTAATCAAATGTATCTTATCAAAACATGTAAATAGTCATAAAACACTCTTGTTAGTAAAACGTTCTATATCAAGTATTTTAAATGAGACTTTAAGATTAAATGGCTTTTCTTACGTCCTCATCCATTAATTTCGAGGGAAAATATTCTTTACTTTAGTTTCTTTTTATGATAAGAGCCACTCATACAGTGTAAAGAATTTTTCCAGTTCACATAGGTACCTACTCCTATTTATGGAGCATAAAGACGAAGTTTACGATGCAATAGTTTCAGTTGTAAAGTCGAAGGCGTCTGATTCTCGAAGGCTTACTGTGACATAGAATATTGCACCGTATTCCTTTTCGAATTCAAGCACTTTATTATTTCATTTACGACAGCAATAGCTACTGTTCATGGCATATATCTACTTCAAACTGAGGAGTTAACTATATGATCAATTTTATTTTTACATCATCATTATACAACCAGTGTTCCCATTTCGAGTGAAAGTCTTCTCATTTTTCAAAATTTTTAACACGTTGTTTCAAACTTTATGCTTCAACTGTTATGCAGTTTCAACCACGCAATTAAATTTCTCAATTTCATCATTTCAAATATAATTTTAGAGGTTCATCTATTATTTTTATGAATTATTGGTAAGAATCAATTTTAGGTTGAATTTAGATAATACCGTGCTGAAATTTTGATGGTGTTCTGGTGGAGTTCTGGTCAGTTTTCACTAGTTCAGAATTATACCTTTGAAAAACCTCTCTAGAAGTGAATTATGTAGAAAAGCAACAATGGAGAAATTAGAAGTACAGTGGCAATCAGTAGTTTCTATTCTCATGAAACATGCTCGTAACAATTACACGAAGGAGGCAGCATGAAGTATCATAATTTACCCATACGAATTGCGAGCAAAAGAGAATTGTTACATAATTCAAACATCAGAAATGCAAGACTGGGATGTATTTATTGCCTGGAATAATGGGAGTTTCACCTCGTAATGGAATCGCAGATAAAGTGACATGTAACAATGCGTGGGCAAGTGAGGTGTGTCAGAAATTAACTAAATTAAACATCGAAATTCTCAATGTCCGAACGATGCGACATTTGCCGAGATATACGTATACTACGCGATTAGAGTCATAAATCCTTTGCGAAACTCTATATCAATGAAGTTATTCATAGCGCTATTTATTATGCAAATAAGCATAAATAGTCAGCAAGAAAGAGCACCTGTCCTCTCTATATTTAATTACTATGGTGTTTTTATGCTAATTTTTTGTCGATCACTGCATACTCTTTCATAAAGTACATGTGTTGAATTCTATTTTACACTAGGAATGAAGTTAATTCATGCATAAATTATTATTAAATATATGTGTAGCAAGAACCTGTATAGAAATTTGCCGACGTTAAAAATAAAACGCGCTACCCTACTGATCGGGCCCAGACCAGGCGCAGCGTTTCATTATTTATAATGTATTATTTTTAAACGAACCGAAAAAAACCTTACTTGCTTGAAAAGTTTTAATTCATTTTCATCTTCCTGTCCCTCTGCTTTTCTTTTAAGATGATAATGAGAAGCATCAACGAACATAGAATTTCTGTGTGGAATAAATCTGTCCCCAACGCAGCCATGACCCTGTAAAGTAGTAACTCTTGTCTGAATCGGGAATTCATTTTTGGGTAATGTGCCAGCCGATATTGCCTTTTCTCCAAGAACATTTTCCTAAAACAAAATACAAAATCAAGTAAAGGTAAGCTAAACTAAAGAGCAAATTAAATTAAGTGAAAAGTATAAGCAAAATAAATGTCACAATCACAAAGGATGAAAATTGGTAACAAAATTTCACACGAGTGTTTAAGAATAAACTTCTATGGACGCTGGAAGCGGCTATTGTGTCAAATGTAAACTGGACAATTGTTGCTAAGCGAGAAAATTTCGGAAAAAAATATTTCAGGCATAAAGTCCATTATTTTATCGAGTTCCATTTATAGAGGGGTGGTGGCGAAGACAAGGGAAGCTTCCAGTCCGTTGGAGAACCAATGTGTGTTCCTGGCATTATGCAAGTCCCGTCGAGTGAAATTTCAGTCGTTGGTGAAGGGGTAATATTTATCCTGGGTGCACCCTCTCGTACCCCCAACGGACATCTGGCCCCAAAATAGTAATGGATGGGACCAGACTCTGGACCTGATCCTGCTTCTCTGATGCGTGCCCTCGCGTTAATAACGTGTCTCTTCACGAAAAGCGTCAAATGATTTTTGTTTCTCGATAAAACATTAAGAAAGACTTTTCAAAATATTATCATTTATTAAAACTGATTTTTCTAGTATTAATTTTATTAAATCTCCTATGTTTATCTTTGGCTAGAGTTATAGGAATTGTTTTCCATTGTACTATTTCTGTAACTTTAATCGATCCTGAAAATAATTGTATCTCATCTCAATCTCTCCTAATCTTTGAATAACTTCCGGTTAGAGGCACTGTTACCACTGTTTTGTCTTCTTTCGAAGCACATTACGCATTAATTTACGTCTCTGCTGACATCCCGCTGTCGTTCTGCGACTCATTGAGGGAACACGAATCAGCTTATACCGGTTATTTTAATACTGGTATACGAAATTGTGACAAGGTGGATCTAAGCATGCATGTTTGTTTTATGCATATTGTGCTCTACACCACAAAATATTGTATTTTAAAATTTTAATTCCCTATCATTCGTAATGTTCTATAATTTCCATTATTTTAATCCATGGATTTAAAACTTTATTCGCATGATTCAATCATTTGCGCACAAGATCATCCCAATATATAGGTAATATAAAGACATGTTCAAGGAAGAGAGAGAATAATGCGAATTCTAGGAAAAAAATATTACCTGACTCCCCTTTCTTTCGAGCTGCTCAGCTTTATGCAAATGAGGACAATAGAGCGGAGTCACACTGGCACAGTGATAGCACTGTGATGCCACGCGATAGAGATGGTGAATCGTCTCTCGCACCCCATAAATTACAAGCATACGTTTAGCGTTAAAAAGCAATGCCATCGCGTGCCCATCGCCGCGGGATGTCCCGCGAACTTGAATTTCTTTTAGGCCACGAATATAATGCAAGAAGATAATAAAAAAGAATTTACGTTTCACACATTTGTTATAATATAACCTGTTTTGTCACAGAGGATAATTAAATATTACTTCGAAACAAATATATAAGTCAAGTCTCTTATCCTTTGAAAGTTATAATCCTCTTTTTACTTTTTTGTATAGGGACTGTGGAAATTCATATTTGCTTCACGAGAAAACAAAGTGTTCCTTTAATGAGCAACTGCACGTTTCAAATTTATCTTATATTTTTCTCATTTTTTATCGCTATCATCGAATTATTTAAGCTGCAAACCATAACGTAAATAGCTTGCTCCCAGCAACCAATTAAAAGTTAAACGTTACTGGACTCTCTGTACTTTTTTTCTTTCATAAAAGCTTTTTCAGGTACACCCACCTAGTATTCGACCTTCGACTTGTTTGACTACGACCGTTCGATGTAGAACTTGTATACATGAGCTTGGAATTTTCTACACGGGAATAAAATTCAGGATACCCAACATTCACATCCGCGATGTTGAGCAAACGAATGGTGCGTGAAAAACTTAACATTTCATGTTTCCTGACCAAGTTCTGTCAGGGAAACCAAATGCCTTGGCCTTGACTTCATGCAATTGATATTTCACTTCATTTCTTTATATCCAGAACATCACGTACATTATTTCTTGTTTTAAATATTTCTGAGTAAATGTCTCCGTAATAAAAATATACGAGGACAACTCAATCATTAAATCCGCTTTCCTTGACTTGTGGCGAGAGATCCGAGATAAAATTTGAATCTCTCAGGCTTTTAAAAGAAATCAAGAGACCTGAGATTTTCAGATTTCCTTCTTCAACACACGTGCGAAGGGGTTGGGAATGCTTGACATCCGAAGCCAATAAATCGAGTGTTGCAAGCACTGATTTGCATGGAGCTAAGATATAAAAATTCCCTGCAGCTGCTCATGCTTCGTGGCTGAAAATCGTGGAAGATTTTCCCATAGACACCGAAAATATAGGAGACCCCCAGCAAAGATAGACCAGCTCGATTAATTATTGTCCAACCGAACCAGTTGTGGCTCCTCTCTAAGTTGGTCGATTTTTAATCCCGGGTATCAAATCTTACCGCGTAAGGTGCAGAAGGGGTTGCGTCTAGTTTTGATGTGGGGTGTCTACGAATAAAAGACTCGAATCTAGTCGCTACCCTTCTAACCTGGCGCTCCCATTTCACAGCTGAAAAGGTCCAAAGGTCCAACGTCCATCCACCTTCTGCTGGGAGACGAATTTGCAATTTGACCTTTATCTCTTGCAGAGGAATCATTCTTGATTTTATTAGTCAATTAGAAAAATGAGTAAAGAAGGAAGGATGTAATTTCTTTCAATTAAAATGTTATTTTCGATATTTATATTGGTATTTAAAAGATATATTTGCATAAACGGCGGAATATTCGAATTTTGTACTTAATTTCGAATTAGGTACAAAAAGGAGAATTAATCTGCGTTCAAATGCGTGTACGGTGGATCCAGAATCTTGAGCTGAAAGATACCTGGCACCAGCAGAGAGGCGTCAGTAATGTCCCGTATATATGTACCAAGATAAAAGTTGGAAAATAATTGTCCGCTGTAGCTTTGGATTTTCAGAGCATTTAATCGGACATATTTTTTTCTTTTGAACCGGTCGCTTCTTCCCACGGTGCTACCGGCACGGCAATCGAACCGGTCAGCAGATGACACACACGTGTCATCGTGATGAGTCTGTGTGTATCTTATGGATACGACATCACCTGCAGACAAATACCAGCAGGGGATTTACTTTAGAATCACTTCAATAATCTTCGCAGGGGGCATGAAAATATTCAACAAAAATAAAATCATCAGGAGACTTTTCTAAGATAAATGGCTTCTACTTCTCAAACCCTAGAAATAGATAATAAAGCCTTACTCAGTTGTGCTTTGTGATTTTTCAAACTGTAAAATTACGTGAATAAAGTCTTATTCAAGTAACGAGCTAATATATAAGATACTGTTGCAATCGCTCCTTCTAATCCTGAAACTTGGTAGAATAAAACAAATTGCAGTTGAAATAATCAATGAGTGAGGTATAAATTCGCTCGGAAGGGTAAATTATTTTACAAAGTGTTTTCGATAATGAAATTCAAGCGACAATTTGAATAATTCAGATCGGACATTCTCGACGCAGTCTCGTCGTGCAAGTTTCTACGACGATGCACACATACGAGGAATTAGCATACAAGGAAAAAAATGCACGCGAACGATCAGTACAAGTTTCCGTGGGCGATCAAGTACCTCCTGCACCTGAAGACCAATCCTTGCAAATGCACCTGACTCGGAAATAACTGCATTGACCTTTCCCATGGTAGATAATTAAATGAAATTTAAAGTCAGATTAACAAATTTATTACTAGTTGAAACAAGCTGTGAAGAAAGTCTCAATATAAGAAACTTTTATCAATACCTTCAGATCATATATAGACACTCTTCCATTCTTGCACGGTCGGGTCAATATATATATATATATATATATTTATCTGAAGCGACATGATTCTCTTCTCTTAATTTAAAAATGTTTAATTTTCTATTATAACATTCATATATATCCCGAGTATTGCATACTTAAAATACTTGAAAGGAGATTCATTTTTTTTTCTGACATATTGTATGAACTTCCATTCTTCATGCAGAGTTATCTATTTTATCGGATGATCTAACTAGTAGAACGTAACGACATTGTGCGGTCAACGATCTTTCTTTCGTGAGCGATTTTGATCGATAGACCTTGTCCTCTAGGCATCTTGTGACATCAGTTGACTCGATGAATGTCTTCTTAAATGTCGTGACAAAGTGAACTGCACGAAAAGACAAATTTCAATTTAAGAAAGCTTGAAAGTCATTTAAATTGTATTTGAAAACGCCAACTATTGAAAATTATACTCATTAGAAATTATCTCTTATTAAGATGAAAAAACAACATTGCTTCATGTTACTAATTATCCGATATTAATATTACTTTCAAGAAATGATTACGAAGCAAAGTGTGTTTTTCAGAATATTTATTACAAGAAATACACACTATATTTGTTTCATAAATCGTTACACGGCATTTTTTGAGGCCAAGATGTTATAATATATATAGCTCTAGGATTTAGCACAAGCTGCGTCTTAAGAGACTTGGAATCATGCTAGTTCGATCATCCCTGATCTCAATATCAAAGAGCCCGATGCCGATGTACAGTCTTGAGTGCGTACAGCCGTGCTATTTTTTATTTGTTGGATGCAATCGATGGAACTCGAAGACCAACACTCGTTATCCGTGGGTTGGTTATGGATCGACTATCCAGACACTGAATTATGCTAATCGCGAACAACGCAACACACTTCTGTTCATGATTTATCCCCTTTCATTATGCATACTTATCACTTAAGTTTCTATTGTGGATCTGAGATTCTTCCCGGGTGGTAATTTACAACTGACATTGAACTACGTCAATAACGTTTAGAATCCCAATACGGGGAAAATTTTAATCAATTTAAAATTTTTAACCTTTTTAATAAAATGTTCCAAAGTTCCCAAAATCAAAAATATTTATTTATTTACTGGTATAAATTTACCCGGCTTTGCCCGGGATTTCAAGAGGTTTTATAGGATTTCAAAATTTCTTTAGAAATCCAATGAAATTCCTCGTAATCACTTGATATTACTTGACATCTCAAAATCCTTTGAAATTTTTTAAAGTCCAAATCCTCGGTGAATTTCTAGTACACTGAAAAAACGAGTTGGTTGCGACAACTAACTTTTTATTAGTAGAGATGGTATTAGATGTGATAACTACTTGGTTGGTAAAACTAACTAGCCAGTTTGGTGGGGTAAGATGTCATCATTTGTGTTGCTAAGTAATGTATATTGGTAAACTTAGTAATTGTAAGCACAAGAAATAAAGTAGTCACATTTACCACCAGTATATTACACTCGAGTCTCTCAAAAGTCAACTTCCCAAATCTCAAGTTCTCCCAAATGTCAAGTCAAGTTTCTCTCAAATGTCCTTTCCGTTTTTCTCAAATCCCACTTGTAACCACTGCGCACGCGTTGCGTTCGGCATCTAATTGGTTGCTATTCGCGCGCAATTTAAAATGTTAAAAAATATTATATTATACGCAATACGAATGCGCAATTGATGCGACGCATGCGCAATTGATGTGACTATAGAGGATAAAGAATTTCTTGACATTTGGGAGAACCTCTGGCAAAAATTTCTTGACATTTGGGAGACCCGAGTGTATTCAAAAAATAAAAGTAGTAACAGTTACCACTTTTATTCCTTCGTGACGTTGGCGGAACTGAGAACTGAGAAGTGTTACCAACATTTTCCGAAATATCGCATCACTTCACGATCATAAAGGTTTCTATGACTTCTATGTAAAGGTGAATAAAAATGAAGTCTTTCTGTATCGATACGCAGTTGACATAATCTCGCTGTAATATTGATGAAGTGTGCTAATATATTTTTTCTGCATGTGCTTTTGTTTCCTTTTCAGGGATATAAAATTGGTCGCGTGACAAAATAAAAAAAGACAAAAAAACAACTGACTGATTTAAGAACTTTCCCCAGGTGAAATAGGTTAGATTCGACTACTATTTAAACTAGTAAAAGTAGTCAGTTTAATTGTAAGAACTACTAATTTAATAGTAAGACTTACTACTTTAAGTAGGTAGTGCAACAATCTGACAGTGATTTTCTACCATCCGAAATTGTCACAATAACAAGAAAAGTAGTAAGGACAACTACTACCACTCTTACAAATAAAAGTAGTAGCTCCAACCATTGAAATAGCAGCGTCATATATTACAAACTAAAATAGTTTACCCAACTACTTTAATAGTAGTCCCAACCAACTCGTTTTTTAAGTGTAGTAAATTTACTAAGAATAAAATGGTATTCTAGAGTGCTATTGTAAAATAACGTTTTAATTTATAAACATTCTAAGAAATTGAGTTTATTGTGCAATAGATTATTTCTCTAGTGGTAATAATTTAATTGCTGTTTTCATCGACATCTGGCGATAGGTTTAATAAATCTGTTGCACACAATGTGAATACGTGGCAGGACGTTGTTGTCTTACAACGCTGGCCTGCATATTATTCGACGCGACGACGGTCGTTTCAATCGTGCAAAGAGTACATAACAAATGGTGACTGAATTTCTACAGTTGACTTCGAATCCCACACTAGAATACACATACGGCAGCGTTACATTGTTGCAGCCAACCGAACACCAGAGAGAGGCGCCTTACAAAGATCAAGATCTCCGGACACTTATCTTTTTTTCCGTAATGACTATAATGGATTTGTTCTTCAGAGGGAGATTGTTGTGTCCTGATCGTAAGGGGTAGCTCTTATGTAGCCGTCGGGAATCTGGACATCTCTTCCTTTCATAAATTATACTCAAAATGAGGCAATATGATCATATAAAAAATGACCTCACATTATTCATTTTCTATTTTCTGAGTACAGTTAAGCATTTATAAAATTAATTGACTTATTTACTTGAGAAATATCAAACAAATTAAGGATTTCGCATCTCTTAAGATTTGTACGTTCCTTATATATTAATAAGATTTTTCAGAATTCTTAAGTAGTTGGCATTAGTAAATTTTAATTTCCCGCTCGTGTTGTGTGGTTGCGGTTTCATTGTTTTTTCTCTTAGAAACAACTTGCTTGTAAAACCTGTATGTTGTCTGCGTTTTGTAGATAATTATAAAAATTTTCTGCTCGTAGAAACCCGATCTTATCAATGTTGCTTCAAAGGATGAGAAGCGTATTAAACTGGATGCAGTACTAGAAAATGTATGTGCGCATGTTTCCAGAAAAAGATAAGGATTCAAATCAGGTATCATTTTCTATGTAATACAATGATTTCAAATTTTTTGAATTAAATATTTTCTTACCCTTTTTTAGGGACAGAAAATTTTAATATACTGAAAAATATCTCTATAACCCGAGCTTGTTACTTGTTAAGTTTTCTGATTAGAATTTTGCATTGGAAAGTGTATTTTATCATATAACCATTTCTGAACTAATAGACTAGTATTATATGCACCATATTTACTTTTTTCCACGTGCTGTCTCAAAACAATAGAAAGTGTTGTTGGGAGGTTCTGCCCATTAGCCACAGAAATTACAGTGCCACCGTAAATATTGCAATGTCAGTATAATTTATGCTCCATTCACTGTAATATATACTCAGAAAACGGCACTTACATCAATTTATGCTACGCCCTAGTATCATATAACAATAATTTTGGTATTTGTTAATTTTTTTTTTGTAATTGCTTCACTATCCCAATGTCCAAGTTCGACAGAAAAACCTTCACATATAAATTCAGTCCTTTCGGAAAGTAATAGTGCACATTTATAAACTACAATTAAACTTTCCACCCATTTAAATAAATTATATTCGAGGATCTGAAACCCCTTTTTCAAACCTGATCCCCTTTTTCTAAAATGCTTTTCCAATATTTTTTTCCAAACTCCCCCTCTACCAACCTTATTTTCCAAACTCTTTTTAGACCTCCTTTTTGGAATCTGCCATTCTTCCCACCTTCCCAAAATGAAAAATAACAGTAATCATAGTAATTTGAAAGGAATTCAATGGAATTCAAAATAATGAAAAACATTTCAAAAGAGTTCGAGATTAATTCTCAACAAATTAAAATTACTTCATTCAAAATAATCCAAGTTGATTTGAAGAGAATTCAAGAGTAATTTAATAAGAAAAATTAGGGTAATTTCAGAGGAATTCAAAAAGAATTCTAATATTTTATCAAAACAAGGCTTTTTTAACGATTATTGCTAACGAATTTTGCTCTCAGTTAATGTAAAAAAGATGTTTAAAAACTTCTGTAATTGTTATTATCTTATTTCAAAAATGAAGCATATTTCCAATAAACAGTCTCAGAGGTCAGAATCCTCACCAAAAAAAAACTCTACTGATCTTATCAGTCCCTGATTAATTATTCATTTCCAGATGTCATCGTCTTCGCCACCATCGCGTCTAATCCTGCGTCGATTTCGCGTTTGATATATTCTTCGTTCTCTTATCTCCGTCACCCCTAGAGCCCCCCTCCCCGCCTTTTATCCGCGGGCCTAGTCCCCATTTGAAGCGCCTCGCGCGGCATTAGATCGTACGTTAGACTCGGCGATTGGCTCCTGTCGGTCGCAGAGGTTGGGCCCCTGCCCCATCGCGCTTCGCCAGGGGTCCCGCAATGCAGTCGGGGGTCACGGGGCGTAGCGGAAGATGCAGGAGAAGGCATCGACTAGTTTCGAGGGGGGCACTGAGTGTGCGAAGAGAGAGAGGCATGAGTCCCAGAGAGAGACTGATCCCGCCACAAGCGAGAGCAACTGTAACGGACCCCGAATGGGGGGATCCGGATCAGAAACGGGAGAGGGGTTGGGACCCTAGAACCACACAGCATCCTTGCGTGGATCAGCCCCGACCAGGCAGAACGAGCCGAAGCGACCGAACGGGTCCCGAACCGGCACCCAACCGTATACTCTTGGTTCGTGGCCCCCGATAGGCCCCAACACCGGCACCTCTTTTGCCTCTTCAGTCTTTCGCCGCCGTTCCGAAGAGCAAGGTCGATTTCGCGAATCTTTCTCGAACCCTTGCCCAAAATTAAATCGCGAAATGTAATAATTATATTGAAATAATTCATGTTGGGACTATAAAAAAGAACTGCGAAAGAGGGCTTCTCTTACAGAAGGGTGAAAATGGAAACACGTGTTTAGAAAAATCGGGATAAAAAATTGTGAAGAGGTGTTTCCTTAATGAAAGGACTTTTCAATCGTGACTCACTTGAAAGGACTCTTCTGAGAATTCTTCTTTTTTTTTGAAAAAAAATAAGATTGGTGATTTATTGTGCGCGAAGAATGGATTATGTGACATGTTCTTTAGGAGTGAGGAAGAAAAGGGGGGTTGGTGATCGCTGATCCTGGAGAGCAAATGTTTTTTGATGCGTGACGAGGGTACCGAGTGTAATCGCAATTTATTCACTATTCGTTAAGGAATCGCGAGTGAATAGGGAGGAGAGAGAAGAGTTGAGGGGGTGGGGGAGCAATGCAAAAAATGGATTTACCAAGTTTCTGCGAGCGAGGCTGCAGAAACGGCGCGGAACGCGAGAGAAAGGCCGCCTTGTACCGTGTATCGACCGATCGATAAACAAACGTTCGACGAACCGTAATATCGAGGCGTGGACGCTCGCACATTATACCGAGTCAAAAGTGTGCGAAGAATCGGGAAGTCCTGGAAAATTGTCTTGGAAATACTATTTTTCTTATCAAAAAATTATTCAGGAGACTTGATTCATTTTCAAGATCCTTGCGAGATATCTTCTTTTTGCAAGAAAACTTGTTTGGATTCTTTACTTGTGATGAGAAAATATTTCTCTATTTACGAAGGCAGAGAGTTTTGAGATTTTATGGATAAGATCATATGGATTTAGTAGATAATATCATAAAAATTTGTTCTGGTCTTGTAAAATATTGGGCGAGATTCTTTCAAGGAATTTCTAGAGACAAATGGAGAGTGCGCGTAATTGGCACGTGTGTATCTAATTATTAGAAAGTGTATTTGGTATATTACTGGTGTAACTCTGAAAAGTTTGAAAAAAGTGAAGAATGATAAATAGGAATTAATAATGAAATTGGAATGTTGTAACTGAAGAGTGTGTACTTCGCGCGGTGACTTCAACGACCGCATGTGATCACTAATTGTGACTTCAACGCCTTTGCTGATCTGAGGAATTGAGTCTTGAGGTAAGAAGGATATTTCATTAGTAATCTTATTTTCTCTGACAAAATTAAATTATATCTGATTACTAGAAATCTGAAAATTTCTGTGAATTACAGAATTATCTTGCGGTATACCGTATATTATAACTCTGACCTATAATATTCAAGATCGTAGAATGAAAGTCTCATTAATCAGAGAGATAATGTAGTTATGGATGATTAATTCACTAAGTGATCATTTCCTCGGTGGCGAGACATTGATGGATGAAAATCAAATTAAGACGTTCAACCATTTAGCAAAGTTATTAATCTTCCTCGCGAACATTGATACGATGAGTGCATTAGTATGAAATATTGACTTCTTAAATACTAATCAGCATCTCAAAATCATCATTAACAATCCTAATCCTTCACTATTATAGAATAAGATGAAAGATTTTTATATACAGATTTACCGTTCAATTTTCTGCAAGCACAAAGCACTTAAAATGCTTTTGTAATAGAATTGCGTGCGTAATAAACTAATCTGACCTTAATCCTTTGTCCAGTGAAACAAAAACTGATCATTCTCTGTAAAGACAAAATTCATCAATCGGTATCCCGAGGCTAAATAGCCATAGCGACTATGAAACAAAACTACAAACCGTGCAAAATCATTAACGAAGAACCTTCCGACGCCTTCCGCAAAGTTCTTATGCAGCCGTGCAGGTTTAATAATCCGTTGAAGATATCGATCGATCTTTTCGTAAAAAGTGATCTACCACGATCGTTCACCCTTCAGGATGACACAGCGTTATTCTTACTCTCTTTCTCTTCCGACATATCTTTTTTAGTCAGGCCTTTTGATTTCTGCCAAGCGATTCTCTCTCGCATTTCGGAATTCTTTGTAACTGAAATAATTACTTAAAAAAAACTTCATAAACACTACGGTAAATATGAAAAATGTATTTGCAGAACAACGTACACAAAGAAATGCAAATAAGCATTTTAAATTTACAGTTGAAAAAAATGATATCCTCAGTTTCTTGTGAACGTTGTACAATAACTTAAGTTTATTTACGTCGTATTTTTTCATTGAATTGCAGACACTTTTGAAACGATTCGTAAGTTAGGAAGCATCAGCTGAAAAAAATATGCGAGTGTCTTTCTCGATACCTTCTTCTTCGCCTTAGGAGTTTCCATTAACATCGATCTCATCCAAAAAATACCTGTTTATTTTCATTTGCGCGGGAGGCTCGTATTCACTTTGGGCCATTGGTTATCGATTTAACAGCAGCGATAACTTCGACCTCAATGTGTTTTCTTGTTTTTTTTTTGCCACTTCAACTGCTGGTATAGGTAACGAGCCAAGGTGGATCGGCTAAAACGCATTTATTCGTTTCATTCACGGCTCTTCCCTCGATTTCCTCTCTTCGATTATTTTACGATTATTTTTTTATGATTTCTGCATTCTAATTGCTTTATTAGTAAAGATATTAAACAAACTAAGACGTTCAGATTCGCGATTATGATAAGCAAAAGAGGCATAAAATTAAAATAATGTTTTGGTCTCCAGACTACAAAAATGTCTCGAGGATTATATAAAATATAAAATATACTACGATATATTATAAAAATGCTGTAATTGAGGCTTCTAATTCTATTTTGTCCAGACTGCAGAACAAAAGGTTTATCCGACACTTTATTAGCCTTTATTTAGCTGAATTATGTTTTTGAGTCACCTATCAGCCTACCAATTATCTAAGGATAATAATGTAGTATTAGCGCGTGGATATAACGGCTTTTAAACGCAGTGGGCTGGTTTTCAGGCAGATAAGAACACCCACGAAACTGCGTAATGTAAATAAAAATGCATTTATAGGACCGATATGCGACTACACAATTCCCAGTATACATTGTATGAAATTGTCTTTAGGAATACTTTGAGCAGAACTTGATACCACAGCAAAATATATACTGACACTCGCGATTTGATACAGTATTATATTTTATAAAGTTTAATGCGAACGATAACATTGTTTTCTCTTAGGGACCGAGTAAAGTCTATGTTCGGTAAGATTGAGCATTTCTAGTCTTTTTTTTTGTATTTCAATCCATAATATAAACATTATTTTTAAATTTCTTAAAAAGACATTAAAATTAAAAAAACAATGTGCAAAATTTCCAAAAAAGGTGAATAGGTGAAAAATGATGATTTTAAACTGACGCGGTGGTTATTGTCGTTATTGAAGAGGTCGATCAGGTAGTCAAGATCGACTGCGGTAGATCGACCACAAACTGGAACGCTTATGAATAATTATCATCCGCGATGTTTACGACCTCGCTCTTATGCGAACATTACTTGGTGTCTTCGACCGATATGGGGGCGGGCTTGAAAACTGGTTAATTATTGCAGTTCTGTTTGGGACACGCCCTATAACTCCAGAGGTGTCGATTGCATTTGATGGGAGCCGACAACAACTAAGGAAAATGTTTCAATCTACCGGATGCAAATTTATACTCCAATTATGAGTTCCAGTTTACTTCTATACATAAAATACAAATAAAATTAGAAGAAATCAATAACAGTTTGATTCGGATGCGTATTTTTCCAAATGAGGGATTAAAAGTGACTATAAAAAATAATTAATGACTAGTCAGGATATAAACAAGTAAAAATGCTGAGTTATATTTATATTGCCATCAATATGAGATGGTCTTTTTTAATAATTTACAAGCTCTTTAATCGAAAGTTACATCGATTATAATTTGCGATAATAATAACTTGTTTTATGAAAAACATGTTTCAGAATGATCGATCATCGAAGATAAAGATGTACTAAAGTACTTGCTTGCATTTTTCCTCTCTGTCTGATTAACTTTGTGTGGTATTTTTAGAAAATTTTTTGTATTTAATGAAACTTAAAGAAAGCATATATCAATAGAAAAATATTGGCTGAAATTAATTTTGAGCTTTGAATTGTATATTGAATACGCCCCTAAATTGGCTAAAATGTTGAAAACATCGCCATACATAATTAGATTAGATCCGCAAAGAGCACACCTTGGACTGAAAAAAATTCTGGAATGATGTTCACACCCACATGACAGAGGACAAGGCGTAGATTCATTATAAACGCGTCCCACATCTTGCGGGACCTGTCGTCAATGCCCCGAACCAGATCGCATAATTTCCTTTCGACGATGAGTTCCTGATGTTGAACTTGAAACTTGAAAACATGAATAAGTGTACCTTTTGTGATCGACGTCACTTTCAGGTAGAAGAGGGTGACTAAACTAACATGATACTATGAATGAAGGATGATTAGCTGTATTCAAAAAGAGAATGCTTGTAAATCATCATAATCTTATTATAGAAAATAATAATACTTTTCTGGATCTGCAATTATAATTTATTGTGCAGACTGACTATGCAAAATAGTAAATACGCTGTGAATTACCTACTATGGGTGGATTTATTATGTGTAATTTGTGCTCATTTCATGAACACTTTGCTTCCTCATAAGCAACAAATATCATTCGTAGAAAAAAGTTACATATATACATTTCCGGCCTCACACTTTCATACGGACATTTCTTTTAAATTTCATTTTCGAGTTCCTGGAGCAAAATTATGTCTAAATACATAAAGAAAAATCTAAATACATAAAAGAAAATTTTCTTGACTGCGTTTCCGCATTTTCTACCGGTAGAATAATAACGGGAGGCGACTAGAAATCTTGCGTGAGGAAATTGATAGAAGTTCTCATTACCTCTTTATGCGTGAAACTGTTTACTTCGAGATCACTGCATGATCAAGTCGGTGAACTGGAGGCTGCGTGGTACTTCATTTCAATGTTACTCAACGCCAGAAAGAAAAGGAGATAGAAGATGGGCCTAAATCAAGAATAGAATGAGATAATGCGAAAGATGGGTGGTGGCAAAATCTCCTGCAATCTTGAACTAACTGAAACGTGTCGAAGCGTTTCGACGTCGTCTATTAAGGAAGTACGTGGTGCACAAGTTATACTAGAAAGCAGTCCCGGAATTCCATGTAAAATTCGTATTGTGGCTCAAAACACGAAAATTTTAAAGATATTGTGATTTGCAATATTTTCCAAGGTTTCTAGTCAATAGATACGAGTGAACTTATTAATTTTTTCTTATTATCGATACTATTTTATCAACAATTTTTTTCCTTTGAAGTTGGTGCATGACGAGAGAGTTTTACAATGGCATTCCATTGATTCAGTAACGTCATTAAGGCTCTTATAGTTTTTTTTTGTTAGTTTTCACTTCACCTGCAACTGAGCGTTACTAAGAACGAATGGTCAGAGTATCTTGAAGGCCACTCTAAAAAGGAATTGATCTGATTGAAACTGACTTGTCATAGAAGAGGTGAGCCCTGGACCCCGAGACCTCTACACGGTAGGGAAACGGAGATTTCAATCAATCATTGAGTAGTGTTAGGCTGTACCAACTTGTTCCATTTACAACAATTACAAAGCACAATACAAGAGTCGATCACTACCGGCCGTCGCTACGTGAATGCCGAAGCAAGAAGGTTTCGTTACATGTAAATTAAATGGAAGCATAGCTTCCTGTTCTCGTATTCTCTCTGATTAAATTCCACACTTATTTTTCAAGAAAAAATGAATACAGTATCGATTTTTGTAAATCTGGAACGGGAAGGTGGGAACGAGATTCTGCTATAAATTGTATCTTGAAATTAATGAACAATAGGCAATAGGTGGTGTTCTCGCAGGTTGTTCTCGAAGACGATAAGGCATTTAGTTTGAATTCTAAGAGTTGCTCAATCTGCGAACTAAACGAACTAAACGGCAGCATAGGAAGGAGCGGGCCCAGCATGAGGCCCTCGTGCAACAAGCAATGCACGTAATCTGTGGAGTAAGGTCCCGCCTCTTAATCATTATTATGAGTCGGTATTTCACTGTGTCGCGATTATGCAAGAACAATTATCGATCGTTGTCGCTCTTTAATGCGATTAATCGAACTGATTCTTGAGCAAGGAGCCTCGAAAGGAGAAACTATAATCTCGTAAACATTAGAACAAACCAAATTATATTTGAAATAAGAGGAAACAGCAAAGATGGTTCTAAAATTCACTAAAAAAATGATTAGTTATACAACAATCGAATAATGAAACATGCATACATTTCTACATACATGCGAAAGTTCGGCCTCAATAACGAGAGTGCAATTAATACCACCGTACTTTATAGCGTGAATTTATGAAATTTTCTGATTAACTGGTACTTATTGTAACCATCGTAATCGAGTCCGCAGATGGCCGGATTCCGTTTACAAAACGGGCGAGAGATATTCCGTAGATAAATAATTTAGCATGCAACACTGACGTGAAATGAGTTCGATCGTGAGTCGGGTAATTGGACATTTACAATTTTAGTGATGGAACGGTACAAGCCGCTCGGTTACCATTTCAGCGATATAATCGGACGCTTTTAATGGAGCCCAACGATAGCTTGTAGGTATACCTACAGAAACAGCCAATGATGGAATTCCAAGCGTTTTTATTGCAACCACAATTAGAGGATTCCTCGCTCAGATCGTCGCGGAATTTCACTCCCTTCCACCTCCAAAAAATTGACTTGATTTTCTTATACCTGAATGACTAGAGCATTCATTTCATTGCATCTAGTTTATTTCACTCGTTAGAATCTAGAAATATCAATTCGAATCGAGGACCAGCACTGCAGGGAAGAAGCTGAGTTTGCTAATAAAATTCGCCTTTACTGTCGCTGGCTATTCAGAATTCCCTGAAACATGAAAACGTCTGCATTCCTCAACGACACGCATCGCGTGTCTTTCAGAACGGAAGCGCCACAGCGAAGTAAATATAATTCAAGAATGTTATAGAACACCTACTGAAATCTTGTTTTCTACTACTGCATCCGTGCGGACACCTGTAGATTAAATTGGAGTCGTGCTTCGACTGTACATACCAAACATAATAAAACTTTGTAGACGCCTACACCACACAGTGCACGAGTCGGGATGGAGAATCCTACAGCCTGCAGGTAGATATTCTTAACGGATACCAGTCTAAGAGCAAATTGTTAGCTGGTCATTCACGCCCAAGCGAAATATCTTCATCAGTGGTTCCCAAAGATTTACCCGGATTTTACAAAGTTCCATAGCAGCTCTTGTACAGAAATTGCCTTATTTAGCCTTATTTAAAGTGGGGTTCTCTTCAAACTATGCATTTATATATATTGTTGAATAGCAAGATATAGCTTCTCAGATTTAACCATAACCGTAAAATACCGATACTGAAACACATAACTACAAACGCCTATTTTCGCATTTTTTGTACATTCACATTGCTGAATCTTGTATGTGAATATTTACGGTAGTTATCCAAATGTCTAATATAGAGATGTTTATATTCATATAATTTCAATGTATCTACATGAATTATCTATAAAGAAACTGCCCGAATATAGCAATATAAAAGATATTGCTAATCTACAAGAACATATAATTTATAAACTGCATTTTAATATATATTTAAAAAAATTTTTTTTTAATTATCAGAGATTTAAGGAGATTTCAAAAGATTATTAGAGTTTTTAATTGACTTCAAAGGATTTCAAAAGATGTCACACGATTTCAAGAGATTATTTATTGCGTTTTCAAATTGCTTCAAAGTCTTTATAGTTCTTTGAATTTTTTGAAATTCCTTAAAATTACTTGAAACTTCTTGAAATCCTGTGACATGTCTTGATATCTTTAAAATCTCTTGAAAATCCTTTAAATTCTCGAAAATTGCGTGAAATCTCTTCAAATTTCCTAAAATCTCTTAACATTATTTAAGATGTCTTGAAATTTTTTAAATTTTGAGAAAACAAAAACTTTATTCAGTCATACAATAATAGTCGAAAAATATTCTTGGATAAATAAAGTAGCTTCGCTGGTAGCTAGAAGCTTTGAACCCCATAAAGTCTGGTCGAGAAAACTTATTCTGGTATTGCACCATGGTATTTTGTGCCATGTACTTTGTAGCTAGACTACCACAAATCGTAGCCCCAAGCCAGTAGAAATTTTTAACAGCCACGAGGCCTTCGTAGTGGAGTTATTAATTTTCTGGTCCGATAAGATCCAGCATCCTTGTACCAGTTACGTGAATACAGGATTAGAAACTGTAGTTAAAACCACGACCACTTTTGTAGAAAATCGTCCGAGTTTATTTTGTCAGTTAGATCCGCACCGATTCATTCAAAGACAAGACACCAAGATGATTAGAAATCTTGAGTAAACTATTCATCACAGTTTTCGCTAAATCGACTCTCTAAACCACATGAATTTTTCCAAGCATCTTCCTTCAAAAAAAATCATACTACTACGTTAATTGCGCTTTATTTTCTTTATGCTTGAAACAATCAACTTGGGTTATATGGTTGTAAATTTTAGAAGAGTAATAAACGTCAGGTGTGTTTGTTCTGTATGTTAATTAGCAGGATACTTTTATTGCTCTTGGGACAAGATCAGCATGATTATCTCAATGATTAAGTTTGCTAACTGAGAATGTTTTAAAGGCAGAAACAAAACAAGTTTCTCAATGTTATTATGCGCAACAAAAGTAATGCTCTGTGGGATAGATTGATGAGTACTATTTGGAAGAGAAAAGCTCACGCTCTGTCTTGAGAAACAGAATCAATCTAAACAAGCTCTGGTTTAAAATATATCTATTTAAAAATATAGACTAATTTGTTCAAACCTTAATCAGCGAAGATAGAAGTATGGCATAGAAGTTAAGAATTTATGGTACTATTCCGCGGAGTTTGAATAGCAAACCCGTAGTATGTCCTACAAGTTATCGGAGAGTTTGCTTCTTGGGTGGCTTCTCAGCTCCCCGGGGGGTGCATCGTTCTACCTCCCCCCTCACCCCTTACTCAATGCATTTCTTTGTCCCTCTCACAGTCTTGCTCTGTTTCTCTCCCTCCGGCTAGAGCCACTTCACTCTTTCTCTCTATGCAGACACCGTAACGTATTTTAATGGAATTACCCGCCCATTACCACGTAGATACGTCAGTACACACCTACACTCTTGTAACAGAGGCGAAACCGTAAAACGGTTCGCCTCGTTGCAAAAGGCATCCGTTGAAGTGAAAAGCGGTTAGGTACTATTCATCTCTCTCTTTTTTTCTCATTGCTTCTCTTTCAGAAGAGTCTGATTTATCCATCGAGAACAGATCCCAGAAGTTGTAGATCTTAAGACCATGAAATCGTTCGCTTCGATCGTGAAGCTCTCATGATAGTGCGTAGGATGGTAGTTCGATAGCTGACTGTTCCGCACTTTATGCGACCTTCACAAAGCGCGCATTTGAATTTCGATTTAAGTGCGATCAGCAAGCCTTGGCGAATGTAAATAAGTCATTTATAATCAGATTATTTCTAGAAATATCGGTTTAGATGAGACAGATTATTTTAAAAAGATCATACCTCTATTGAAAATGAAATATAAAAAAAGAAATAGTAACTTTTTGGACAATGATTCTATTCTGCCGTACAATCTAAAAAGATACATAAGTGACATTTTTATGAAAAATGAGTTTTTGGTATCACTGGATTCGTAAAAGAAAGCTGCATCTATCTAGAGAAGTAAAAATTATTAATTATTAATATTTATTGCAAGAAACGATTGTTTAAAAATGAGGAAAGTCGAAAAAGTTGAAAAATACAACAGAAAAAGATCTCAAAGTACTTCGCGTGTCCCAAAATTTGATCATCGCATCCTAATACGTCATCAACATACAATTGAAAAAGAACCGAAAGTACTTTGTGACTTTCTTGCGTTGTAAAAGTGACCGAGTGCGGAGCGCATTTACAACAGAAAAGAAGCGCTTGCCCATGCCCGCGCTCATGCTTTTGCCTTTGCGTTCTTCTTGCGTTGTATTTTCGACTTTTCGCAACTAAGTCCATTTTCTCATATAAATTGTTTAAAAAATCAATTTTTGACTGCAAAATATGAAAGAGCACATTTTTTTTACCTTAATAGTGTATTTAAACTATTCAAAATTGTAGTAACTAAAATAAAATATAGAGGGCGCCAAGTGGGCCCAAAGGTGTGAGGTACGAATGCACCCGATCAGTCAGTCAGAGTCCGACGTCCCTATGACATGTATCATACCTTTAAATAAACGACTTCATCCGTATGCCCGAGTACATTTTGTCATCTTAAACCCCCTTCAAAATTTTATTCCATATTAGCGTTCTTTGGGCAAACAGTTATTCTCGATTTTCTCAGTTCGAATGAAATTGAACTTATGTATCTTTTTAGATTGTACGGCAGTATTATACTTTGGATTGAAGTTGAAGACGTCTAGTCTAACGAACTTAAACTTTTTTATCAATAACTCGGCTGATAGTGAGCAAAATATTAATATGTCAGATTAACTATAGTATATTTATTCATGTTATTTATGGTTATATTTATTCCAATAAATGTAAAAAAAATCATCAGACTAGACATCTGAAACTTCATCTCCAATAACATTTACGACATTTTTTATGCGCGAGGAAAAGAAAAAGATCTTTTACGGCGGCTCACATATTCTAAATAAGGATCACACCACATTTTTCAGTATCATATCTAAAATATGTATTATTTCATGAAGAAATAAACTTTTATAACCTTTCGAAAAGTAAAGGATTTCGCATGCAAATCGCACGATATATCTCGCTGTAAAAAATATGGAAAAAAGTTTTTAAAAAATGTTAAAAATATTTTGAAAAAAATGTAATTAAACGTAAACATTATCTGAGGACTGATTAAGTGTTTGATACTTGTGACTGGCGCGGAGTCCTCCAATTAGAAGAGAGAAAAGGAGGCTCACGAAGTATACGTGTTCGGTGTATCCTTCTTGAGTATAAAAAGTGCTACCAGCACATCAGCAACGAAGGCTAGGAGGTAGATTGGTACTTATGGCTGGGTACGTCGAGTACATTGGTATCGCCGTATATGGATGTTGGTGTTCCGAGGACGTCTCGCGAAACGGCTTCATTACCAGCGGGACAAAGTGCTAATTACCTTCGGTCGTTAAGGAACACTAAATTGTCAAGAGGATGCCTATATACACCGACACCTATACCCTATACCGTCTTTACGCCACCTTTACGAAGCGCGTAACGACCAAAGTATTGCCAGGCCCACATTTGCAAATAGACCTGAAACTCGTTTCAATCTTGCGACGCGACGTAGTGTCGTAAAATTCACAACATCGTCGCATAAACAACTAATAATGCTTGATTACGTTGAAAAAGTTCGAATTGGAATGCAAATCTGCTCGGGAGAAATATCAGAAGTTGAATAATTCTGTGTGGGCAAAACCAAACAGACGATACTGTCTTAATCAACAAAATCATTTTTTTAAGATACCATATACTCTCTCAATAGATAGATTGGTACCTATCTGTCAAGTATATGAAAAATTCTTAGTTGTTATCAGTTTAGAGAACAGAAAGCCACAAATTAAATTGATAGAATCAAGCGACTGGACTTAGAATAACTAACCAGAACTGGCAGAAAGGTCAAGCAAATTTTCAGCTGAATTGCGAAATTGATCGTTTAATTTAAATTGATTGATAAATGACCAGCCCAAAGGACTGATTACTTAAGCAACAATTAAGCTAAAAGAGAGAGGGTAGAAAAATTAGTCATGAGAGTTTAAATTGGCAAACATCAAGTTTATCGAGAGAAATAGATTATATATTAGTTCAGAGTGTCGAGTTGCTTATTTACTTTTCTTCTTCTGGGTCTGGATAATATGCAAAAACCATTATCGATCTTCGTATATTACATCAAAGTGCTTTAATGAGAATGATGGTCGTGTAACTATTTAATTCAGTTTTTATAAAAAAAATAGCTGGAAGGGTTAACGCCACAACAACATAGTATAAATCTAATCAGAACGCCTGTCGTCACATCCAAGAGAACACGATCTCTCTCTTTCTCGGCTTAAATCGCTTTTTCTGTCGCTCTATTTGAGTCTCTTTCTCTCTTCAGTTTCTCCTGCTTTCCGGCTCTTTGGCGTCTCTCCCGATGTAAACTAGTTTTCAGCCAGATAAAAAAAAGAAGTGCATCCTCCGGTGATCACATAATCGTGCATTCACCTCCTCGGGTCCACGCCATCCTTTCTACCTGTCTCCTCTTTCTGGCACTTTCGCCTTTTCTTTTTCCCTTTTTTCTTTTTGCTTACTTCCAGGCATTTTTAATAGACTATGAATAATATTGATTAATATGTGGTTTCTTACTCTTCTGTTAAATAACACGCTTTACAAAGACATTATTAATTCTATTTGGAAATGTCCTGAAAATATGTACACAGACACAGGTTTACGTTTTCTTAGTTCAAGCATTAATACTGATTTGCAGTAGTTACACCCGTCAGGGCAAGACACGCTTTTTCACCCAAAAAGCGAGCTCTATATCTCGAAATTCCAAAAAGGTTAAAAATTATCATTAAAAGCAGTCTTACTGCTTTAAGTAGTTTTTATCGACACATGTCAGACAAAACCCGTTTTTCAAATAAAATTATATCTTATAAGCAAGTTCATCATAAAATTCATGCCCACGGATATGCCTTTTTCTTAAACGTGTAAAAGACTCAAAAGCCTTTTTCTAAAAAGTAATTTTCCTACATACTTTAAGTAGTTGTGACTGGTATGTCAGAAAACCCAGTGATGCATACAAGCGAGACATATTCTTTTTATCTTGGATTTTAAAACAAAGATTATTATCAGTTTTTGTGAAAAATTTAGAGAGGATTATTTAAAGGGAAAAAATAAAGAACATAATTTATAAAGAATAATAGTCTATGATAAAATATAATAAAGCGTAAACTCTAAAGCGTAGGGCAATGAAGATACAAGATAATTTAGAATGGGTTGTCTGGCCCATACCGTCCGCAACTACTTACAGTAGTAAACCTGAGCGGCTGAAAGTAAAAAGGGGATAAAAATATTTCGTATGCACGTAAAGGTGAGATAAAAGGTCTTTGGAGTAAAAATGGGATAAAATGAATTCGCAGAGCAAAAGCGGAACAAGGAAAACCAATCAGCGGTCGTATTGGCTTTTCGTTTTTGCTCTGAGAATTCATTTTGTCTTATTTTTACTCTGAAGGATTTTTATCCCACTTTAGATGAATGATGATGTCGAGGATGCTGTCTTACCCATACTGGACGTAACTACTTAAAATCAGTATGGAGAAATACTCGATGGTTCAAGTTCTGGTTTGTGGATGAGTAAATCCAGGTCAGTGTTGTGGAAGGGACGAAGAAGATAGGTTTACTTATAAATTTACGTTTCGGGTCCGATGAGCATGAACGAGACAGCAGGGCCGTATAGTAGCGTAAAATAAGAGGGTGCTCCATGTCGAGATACGGGTATCCTTGACAGTGGTAGACGCTGCCACTTAGTGGCAAAGAACGTTACGCAAAGTGGCAGATGCCCGTTTAAAAGTCAAAGTACAGACGGGTTAAGTGCCTCGTTTCACTACGTATATCCACCAATATGTCTACCTTCGATACACGATCCATGAGATATGTGTATGCGGGTATGCGTGCAACGTCACAAAGCTTCAACCTCCTCTTAAAAGATGAACCAAGGCAAGATTCTCTCAAGCTGAGATTAGACGCGAAACGCGTGAAGGAACGGTTGCCCTTCTTCAAAATAAGAAGTCCAAAAGGCTGGTATGATAAAAGGACTTAATTACTTCTGCCAACTTTTCTCCAATTAAAAATTTATCCCTTGACTGATTCATAAAGTAATTTACAAGAATGCGCGATCTCTGACGTTTAATAAGTTTAATAAGTACTTTTCCAATTTCTTACGACTTAGTCTTTAATAAGAGATTGAGATTGGCTTATCATCAGGGATAAATTGAAACTAGGATTAAGATTCTTTATGAAATAAAATTTCTTAAATCATGTTTTTAGTATGAGTAATTTTTTAAGCTAGTTAGGGAGAGTGTAAGATCTTATAATTGGAAAAATGGTAGATTATTTTAAAAATAAGACCAATTGAGCCTTTAATAAGCACCAATGCTCGTTAGAAGAAGGCATTACAGTATTACAAGGCGAATCAAGATGGATATCAATCGAGATCTACAAGCCGACAAGGATCCGTCACGTTTCCACTTAGGAAAGAGTGAGAGACGGACATTTGGATGTTCGTGAATGGACACGAAGTTCCTGTCCGCGTCCGGTAGCAGCGGCTTAGAGCTTACGAGGCACAAGCAACATCGTGTTCAGTTTTTGCGATCATCCCCAGCCTCTGCTTGTCGTCCATCATCCGCTTGCCGTCTACCGTCTCTTTTCCTTTCTCTTTCTTCTCTCTACCTTCGTTTCTCATCTTTCTCGTCGCCTCATGCGTCGATTTTGCCGTTCTTTGGTGACTTCACAATGTAGGATGTTTTTAGTTCATGCCCCTTTCTTTGTATTTTATTTCCATCACTTTTTAACAGACCACCTCATTGACACTTCATCACCCTATTCATGAAATGTTCTATCTTCACGGCTATAGAATTACCTTCCCGTTACATTAAAATTCCTTGAACTCACATTTCGAGATAGCGAGAATGTATTTTAGATATAATTACTACCTCTCTTTTATAACAAGATTTTTGTTTTTAAAAAATTAACTAGTTAAATCAAATTTTGCAAATAATTAATCCACAATGGTTTTTTAATCTTGGTATTTTATAGTCTTGTATCACGGAAAAAATTATTTTCTTAGATTTTAAAACAGTATTTGCTGACTTTCGGACACAGAGAAGTCAGAGAAAAGTATT
>CAJFCO010000373.1:1441360-1458315 GCA_904066015.1 Synergus gifuensis
TAATTAAGGTGATTTCACAAAATTGTTTCCTTATTTTAAAGAGAAAAAAATAAATAAATTTCTTGATAGGTAAAGCTCGTATGGGAGTCTCCAGTATGATAAATTACTCTTCATTATATTTAACAATTTTTTAATACCATATCCAAGAACGTGTGATCGTTATAAGATGAAATTGCCTAGCAATTCAGTTACTAGTTACCTTAGAACTCCTGCCCCCCATTGAATAATTTTTCAGACTACGTGCCTGCAATTCATGCCTGGCAGATACGAGTACTTCTACCAAGAACAGGAGGGTATCGGTTTTACGTTACACGCACGCCTGCCTCGACGAGGCTATTTCGCAGATTGATTTCGTGGTGTGAGATACAAGAAAACTCGTAATCTTAGCGTCTCCTCGGAGTTCGATTACAAAGTGGCAGGGAAATTGGCCCTTAAGCTACTTACAGCCTTAAATCTCAGATTGAATTCTTCCAGAACACGTTCAACAAGTGTGAACGACTACCTGCACCAGGTCATATCATTCAGTCAAATAACGTGCTAATAATATCGTAACTGTCTAAACAGGTGACATAACAGCTTGCAGGAGTGTCAAGTTATCCGTTATTAGCTATACCTACAGTATGATTCATATGTTCTCTATTCCCCTTTTCTTTATAATTTTATTTAAACTCTGTGTGTTTTCAAGCCTTTAATTTTCTTAAATGAGATGGTATTATATTATATTATAATAAAACACAGCTTCTTAAATAATGTATTACTTGAAACAATCATATTATATACTTAAAACATATCCAAAAACATTTCCAACACTAATTGCGATTCATATATTCTCTATGCCATTTTTCTTATTATAACTTGATTTAAACTCTGTGTTTATTCTAAAACCATACATTTTCTCCAATGGTAACATATCTTTAAGAAATCTGTATTGGATTAAATTATCATAAAACCTCTCTATTTTGCTAATTTTATTTTCTACACGTGGGAGAGGAATTTCTTTATTTTTGAACAACAGCTAGTTTTGTACTAGCTCGGAGCAAAAGATTGGTGCAATTGAAGATAATTCAGTTGCTCTCTATGATATCTAGCTGCAATAACTTTGAGATAATATTTACTAAAAGGCCTTTCTATGCCTAGTGAGAGGATAAAATCGACGCAAATGAAAGCACGTGAAATTGTTTATTTTTTACAAAAATATATTGCACATTAGAATAATGTCTAATAAATATCTAGTGGAGGAATGAAAACGCGAATTGAGACGTGCGTATAACATTGTGTGAAATCGGAGGCTACGCCAACTTTGAAAATATGTACCTGTTCTAATCTTAGTGAAATGGTCTACTAACAGGTCAGCATTGAATTTACGCAACGCAAATAAACGGAACGATCAAGTTAACGCTCGGTACTTCACGGCCTGTCGTGTTGCCAGTAAAAACTGAAAAAGGGACAAAAAAAATAGGAAAAACTCCCATACAAGTAATTGAACGTACGGATATACTACATCATTTATAATGCGGATAGTATCTTGTGCAGTTAAGCGTCATTAAACAGGTGAAGTAGGCAAAGTAACAAGTTGAATCACCGTTCAGTAGAAACTAGTCTAATATTAGAGAACATTATAAGTGAGATTCAAAAAATTTTAAGAAATATTTGAAAGGAGTTGATGTATCCTTATCGTGCACGACATCTATGACTCTCGGCAAAATTTTGCTGACTTGCATTCTCGATTTACAATATAACATTGGTCAAGAGATATGACTGTCTTGATATAAAAGAGAAAGAGATATTTCTATACTAGAAATAAGTTATATAAGTTTTCATTCGCGAGGTCAATTAATCTTTACTAATTACTGTCGCTACGGCTAAAAGACTGGACATTTTTTGAATATTACCAATTATTGTCATACAATTTTTCAATTCCAGTTTCTCAATTGGAAAAAAAACAGTACATGGTCGGCTTTTACATGTACGTGTAAGCCATAAGAGATTATGCATATTAATTAGCAAATTTCAATGCAAGGCGCGTTATAATTATGATACATTATAGCTATCGATTTATATCAGGTGTTGGAAAAGTGTAGAATAATAGCTTGTCGAGGAGAGTATAAACGATGCTTTATGTATTTTTTTTATCTCTAGGGAAAATCATTTCATAATGGTCTTGAAGAAATCAGTAGTTAAAGCAATTTAATGTCAGACAGTATATAATATCAGTAAAATAAAAAATATTGACTCAATCTGATAATAATAAATTATAATTGAGTCAAGTTTAATTCTATTTGAATTATATGATTCTCTATAATTTCTGATTTCTAATTTCCATTTCTGATTTTCTGATATTTCATAACTTAATTACTTTTAGAGAAAAAAAATATATAAATGACATTATTTACTTTTAGGGTTTGGATATTTATTATTTCATAACCAAAAGACATTTATCGCTTTTTTTATATAAAATAAAAAGAACTAATATTCAAGCATATAGCGAGTAAAGGAGATTTCAAGACTAATACGTGTGAGTACTAATCTGGTTTTAAATCAGCATCAAGAGATATATAACAGTAGAGCCCCAGGTCAAAGCTTTCCTCGGAAAACGGCACTATAATGCACTCGAACATAATTATCAGAAAAATACGCGAGCCATAAAATAATTTACAATCAGCAGAAAGTTATTTTCATATTAAAGTAACAGGCCGTAACTTCATTCGAAACATATTCCGGTTATATAGAAGGTACGTGTGCCGCCAGGCTTACCATCCTCGCAAATATGAATAAATGCTTAACCTTTCCGTTAATGTACCTTTTTTTTACTTGCAACTTTCAATTAATAATACTGTAATTAATAAATCTGACAAGTACCAATATTTAAAGATTTTTTAATTCTTCTTTAATAGTATAGGTTCGGCATTGATATGTCGAAACATAATACGTTACACTCAGCAATTTGAATATGCATTAATTGAATCTTTTAATTGCAAAATAAACAAAAAAAATATTGCAAATAATAAACTCGATTAAATCCCCCAAGGAAATTTTCTTGAAAGAAACTATTTATTAAAATATTTATTCATGGTTTATAGACTTCATAAATAAATCTTATCTGAAGATATTCACCTGTAAGTAAACGCTCCAATTATTTTTAGAGTACGAGGTAACTGGGAAAATGGTATTATTTATCTTATTTCAAGATGATGGTGCGTACTTTTCTGGTGGCTCGGCGTGTCCAATATCGTAAAGCTTTAATGCCACGATGTAATCTCGTCGATAATTAGTCCCTAGAGCATATCCTTCTCACCGATTTCTGCGTTCTTCTGCAAACCCCTTTAACATCTCTCAACGCATTCAGTGTAATTTATGGGAGCAATCAAACGCAGAAGAAGAAAAAAAAATATGCGAAGAGTGGAAAAGGGAAAGAAATGTGGCTACCGGTCATCTGCATGACGAGTAAATAGGTTCGCATTAGCCGCGCGAATACGGCAGTTTATATCAGAAGATCGTGAGATAAGTAACCGGCCACCTTCAATCGAAGGATTTATTTTTCTAAAGTAATTCAATCGTTGAGAGACTTGAAACTTGAAGATTTATCATTTCTCGTATTAAAATTCCCATCAAAAGAAATAAAAAGTTAACCTGAGAAGCCTTATCGCACAGATATTTCTAAATTTAAATAAGGATCTGAGTAAGTTCTTGATCCCTCACCAGATCAACATATTCTGCAACCTTTTTGACGAGTTTCTTTTGCAAATTTCGAGTACTTCGCATTAATTAAAATTTTTCCTCATAACCCTCTGACCTCATAAAACAGGAAAAAGTTGACTGCTCGACTTGTAGCCGCTCGTTTGGAAGTTAACTTTGCACGCTTAACGAAGGTAGGCATAGCAATGTCGCGGTTAACGATCGATAAAGCATAGCAAAGTAAATAGCGCGACTTGAAATCCGCAAAAGTCGTTTAGAAACTTCACGGCTGGTCGAGGGATCAAAGGAAAGGAGGTAAAGAACTATCCCAGGGGCAGGATTCGCGAAAGTATGTGAAATTTATCGCCTAACGTGAGCCAGACCTGCTGCCAATCGTCACACCTCTTTCCCTTACAGTTTATACGTGATTGGCGGACAATCGGTAGATTTGTTTGCGATTACTTTCGCAAGTTATCGAGAAAATAATTAATCAATTAAAGCTTTCCATATCTCACCAAAAGCAAACACTTGCGGTGTTCTCTACCACTTTTTTTCCACCATTTTCACATATTTCCGTACTTTTCAGTGATTAAATATGCACAGGCTCTTGCAGAAACTATTGATTATGGTATTTTAGTTAACTTAACACGTGGCTTATGCTTTTTATTCGAAAGATTGGTGTGATACGAGAAAATCTTGCTTCATACTAATGGTATGTGATTTTCGCAATTTTCATCTTGTGATTAACAGCTGAATTCCTAGAGTGGAAGTTCAGCCAGATATAATCATGATTGCTTATTATTTGACCCCACTATCATCTTTGTATCTCCAAAATAAGCCTTCTTTAATTTTCTAATACTAATCAATTCGAAAACTTAAGTTATATGACAATGACACGCATATATAACTAATTATGTAGATATAATTATATATTGTATGTAATTTGTGTCTAATAGTGATAGTTATAATATTATCCTGAGATGGAAAGATTAATCAAAGCAGTCCTATTTATCAGCAATATCTATTAGACATAAAATTAAAGACGAGAAGTCTGAGATTTTCAACAGCCACTGGCAAGTGGCGCCCATTAGCAAACAGATATATTTGCTCACGTCGAAAATAGACTAACGATCATGTCACACAGAGCCTTAATTGCTAATTGATCTTGAGCCTATACGCTTGGAGGTTGTCGCTGTCTTTGCAAACTTTTGCCCATTCTACGATCTTTGCAAAATTTGCCTGTTGCAATTTTTGCTATTCATATTCTATTTTTTGCAATTTCAAAGCTACTGATACGTCAAATTTACGCTTAAACCCGTTACTTTAGATTCTTGCTAATAGACATTTTTATAATCGTTGTTTAATCATTATGCTTATCATAAATTTTTACAATCGAGGGATTGATAACTTGATATTTTAGTCTACACTAAGGTATGAGTAGGTACATCTCGAGGAAATTTCAAGCAAAAAAGCTCATACTTCTTAAATTCAATAATAGAATTATCTTCCGAGAGTAAGAGGCTTGAGATACACGAATACAATTATGAACATTTAATACGAAAAAATCAGGTCTCCGATGTCAGAACGCCCCACGAATTCTAATAACACCCTCCCCACCTACATCAGAGATTTATAGTTCCTCGAGATGGTATTAATCCCTCGTCGATCACACATATACGATTCAGCGTGTCCTCTTCTGGTTCGCCCACGCAGAAATTCGAATTCTCCCAAGCGCAGCGTGTAATTACTAATTGTTATAGACGCACACGCACGCCATGTGTAAATTTAACACGTCCTCCGCATCCTCAATAAATATCCTTGCCGATATCATGCGATTGTGTGTGTGCTATCGACACGTAATGTAATTACGATGCGACAATGCGGATGCGATTTGTCGCAGTATTGCAATGTGGGTAATATGAATAAATGTGTGGGTTAGTTATATATGCCCTCACCAGTCGCAATTTCTTCTGTGTGTGTGTGATATTGCGATATCTACTAACTAGAAACCCCAGAGAATCTACCATTTAAGCATTAATAACGAATGGAATTATTAAAGTTGTATGAAAAAGAGGGAATAAAGGTATAAGGACTAAGGATATAAGATACTGTGTTAAATAGTAAATTGTAAAAAGTGCAAATAATCTCTAGATTAGAGAATACATGCAGTTTTGATTATGCTTACTTGTCGCTGTAACGGTATCGCTAGGAGATATGTATCTGCATCTTGTGCATATAATATCGACAGACGATTTCAGAGAAATTCTGAGCTCATTTTCTTTCCAGTTCTGCAAGAGCAGATCGATTAGATTAGATTCTGTCTCGATTGAAAGAAGTCGAATCGTGCATGTACGTCGAGATCAACCAATTCGGAAATATATATTATACAATATGATGCAGCCAATTTGTTTGTTTTTCTTATATTTTATTGCTTCTATACTAGATTCATATATGCTTCTATACACAGGATGCAGGATAAAAATAAATTTTGTTTCCTTGAATCAACATTTCTTATTCAACATCTAGTCATCAAATCTGAGAAGCAGCTTCATTAAAGTCATTACATCCAGGATGGAAGCAACCCTCTGGACAAAAAATAAACAGAACTCTGAATAAAAAATGGTGCGATGGGAAAATAAAGCTCACGTGTCCGGTTGTCCACTCGCGTTGAAAGTTGGTCGATGGCGCGTTGTGGATACTGTAGCAGTGCTACCGATTCATCTTGAAGATAGTATCGTATAGACAGTAGTCAGCCGCGGAAAAGAGGTTCCAATGCAATGGCTACCAGGGACAGATGAAGTCGTTCTCCAACCTCCGTGTTCGATGCCGTCGTAACCGTGTAACGATGTAACAGTACATGCGTGCGTAAATCCTATGCGCGACGAGCCGTTAATGTCCGCTGCTCGAGGATTTATGAAATTCCAGTGTATCGTATAACTAACTTGTATATAAATACGTCCAGCTTCAATCCTCAGGGCATAGCAGATAAAAATCCCTTACGAAAAGAAATTATCGCGGAAGTATAGCCAACGTTTCCACACAGACGCAGAGGCAGAAAATAAATATTATGGTCGCAATCAGGCCACTTTAGAAGTATAAACGAAAATTTAATGCAGAATTAATTGCAGGAAATGCTAAAAAATCGTTATACATATAGAGTATGTTATTCATTATAACGATTTGTGTAAAGTCCTTAATAGAAATTACCAAATAAAAATGAGGGAAGGAGAGAAAGATAATACCGAGTCGTAAACTGAGTTGAGAAAACACGAGGTGAGAAGGAGAGAACATCGTCTTCAATACAATTAAAGTTTATAAGAGTATCATTCAGAGGTGGAGATACTCACAGGTACGAGTTGTTCGCATGGTATTTAACCATTATGATACTTCAGACGACCATAGACTTGTAACTTTCAGTCAGATAGGCCACGATATATGAGAGAGTAATATCAATGACTGTAACATGACTGTCGTTATAGGATTTCGCGAGTTACGATACTTAAGGTAAAACTTTATACCAACAAGTATGCGTTACATTTTATTCCTCATCATTTGATTTCTTCGCACATTCATAGTAGATCCGTGAAATCATTTTTAGCAGTGTTTTAAGATACTGCACTGAAAGAAATTTAATATCAATACTTGCTATTTCAATATTCATAATTGATAAAGACGATTACGATTTAGGAAAATCATGTAAATATACAAATTATTGTTAGCATACTTACGAAACTTTAAAATTCTTGAAAACAAGAATTGGTATATTCAATAGCAAAGATTGATATTTTATGTATTACGAACGTAGAATGATAAAATTTGATAATGATATTATCCAATAATATAAAAGCATTTACAGAAATTACCAGCTTGAGTTACATATGTTAATAGAAATATTCTACAAATTAATATAGACGCTAACAAAAATTGTAAGCTTCAGTTGAGGAAATTGTAAGTCTCGATATTAAAAAAACCGAATAGCTCCGATAATCTCCCGAGGTCAGCCGAATTCGCCGACCGTAGCGCTCGCGATGTGAATCGAAGTTTCGGAGAACTTTTTGTTTCCTGATAACCACCAGAGTAAGCACCACGCCATTTCTCACAAGTGCAAACATTTTCACCAATTATTATATAAGGAATCTTCAAACCTCTTCTATAAGCGTAATTTACTTGCGATTTGCGATGCGTGTGTTTTATATTTATGTGTGCGTAATATGTATATAAGTTAAGGTTGAAGTTAGTATAAGAGTGTTGTTGTTACCTCTGCGAATGTATGTTTATAATGTGTGCATTTATGTGTGTTATAATCTTATAATTGTGCAGCGTGAATTGCATTGACGGAGATTCACGACGGGTTACGAATTTATTCTTTCTCTTTTCGTGTTTTCGTCTATTCTTTTCGCATGACTCATAATTTTTAGTATAGTCTTTAGCAAATTTCAGAATCCTTTATATTACTTTCTGATATAAATATTAAATACCCGATTTCCCTAAATCGTAAAAGATTATACTAAATTGTAATATCGATTTTAACGTATTATGTTACAACATTTCTTTCAGTGTGTCGGATAAAAATGATTTGCAACAGCTCGACTAAGTTGCAGAGTTTGAAACCGCGCGAAATACAAAACAAATTTAATTTCTTTTGATACTTTTTACAGTATACGTTCCTTTGGTGCCTTTTATCCTATCATTCTCAGTTCATCTTCTGGAATCCTTTCAATCCTTATTCGCGCGTGCACGCATGCTGCAAACAGCTAATCCGCTGTCATTCCCGTCGAGCTGCTATCGTGCGAAATGACAGTGTACAAAGTACTGGATGGACAAGTGAGATCGAGCTAAATTTATCACGTCGGAATACTCAAGCTACTCGGAATGACTGTCTGGAGTATGTATACATCGAAAATGTCTGACCATGGCGATGGATCGCGTGCCCTGAAAGGCCCAGAGTTTCAGACTTTAAAAGTCAATTCGATCTTTACGCGACAATATCGACCGTCACGCGTCAACTCGAATAAAAGATGAAGCGATTTCATGCTTCAAATCGATTTTACCCTCTACCGAGATTCAAAATTGTATTTACATACCGTGATTGACATATCTGATCTTTCTTTTGAGAGCGAATTTTTTATCACTTTAATTAGTTATTCTGTAAATGATTAGATTTGGAAACAATGAAAAATATAATTTATGAGTATTTAATTAATAATTGATGATGGAGACTTGAAACGTGACACCTTCCCCTTTATGTCAAACTCGATTCTGAGGTGGTCTGCAGATATTCCGTCTTCTAAAGATAATTAATTAACTATTAAATACTAATAAATCATATGTTTATATTATGAATGCGGCTTTCTTGCTAATGAGACTACATATTTGTTTTGTTCGATGATATTGTACATCTTGAATAAGGTAAACTTATGATTCTTTACGAGATTTTGTACGAGATCAGCCTCGAAAGGGCAGTTGGAAACTTCATGATCTGTCTTCTGATTTTTGTCATTCGAGCGGGTAATAATCTTAAATAAAAATTCGAGAAAAAGGAAAAAGATTAGCTTCGTGTTACGAGAGATCGCTACGCTATGGTGGTGTTTGTTCCGATGAAGGGTGATTTTATAAAGGAGGCCGCCGTGACGGAAGATATTGTAGGACAAGTTCTCTGCACCAGCCGGGTGGCCCTGCGGGTCGTGCATAATACGACGAGCGAGCTCATGGCTATCCCCGCTTTTGCCTCCACCATTGCGATCGCTTTCCCGTTGAAAAATTACTTTATAGAGATCTCGCAGGACGCGCGCACGCGGCACTCGAGACCCAGCTTCGAACCAATCATGACGTCTGTGAAAACTCGACGTCGGCATCGTACCTACATACAAATACGCAAAAGTATCGCCATATTAATACATCAATCGTGCCGATCGAACACTCGCCGGTGCTTCAGCCTTTGAGTGTCCTGCAAGATATCTTTCTGATTTATTGTCTCCATTCTGCGTCCTATTTTTACATACTCCTTAGACCAATTTCTCTCTGCCCGTTTCAAATTCAATTTACAAATGAAAATTAATGAACGAATTCAAAAGTAGTTACTTTTAAGGCATTCTCTCAGTTCTTATGAATTCTATAAATTCTTTAATTCTTCCACTCACCCAACTTCAGAAAATCATTGGATGACTTAAATATCCCTTGCTGCATCTTACCTGAAACAAGAGCAAACGTATTTCTTTTAAATAAAAAAATACGGCACAATTTCACATACACATGTACACATAATTAATTTCTATACTTAAAATTAATTTCCACACTTGCTGATATAAATTATATGGTAATTCGAAGCAATCTACTTGGAAAATAATGAATTACTCATTAAGTTATTTAAATCGACGGATTATCGTTGAGTATTAGCAAAATTAATTATTTGTCCCAAGATCGCTATCGCAGATCTTTATCGATCGGATCTTCAGATGCAAGATACTCTGTGACAAATATGCTACACCACACCTTGAGAGAGACTATGTACGAGATTTTATTTTAAAAAAATCAAGCAGAGAGTTGACATATTAAAACAGCGTCCTTTCCTGCTGACAGGAAAGTTCCTGCTGTGTTTTTATCGATTTCTAAATAATTATTATTTTTAATTGTAGGCGATTATTATACCCATAGAAAAATTTCTTTATTTAGACCTATTTCAATAAAAATATTTTAATGTAATTATGCACCTCATTAACAACAAACTTACATCATTGGTATTCCAAATTTAAAATGTAATGAAACCGAGATATTTTTGATAATAAAATGAGGCATTGAAGTTAAGTTACTGAAATCATGTTTTCATTCTTAATTTACTAAATTATTTACTTAATTAATACAAAATAAAATTCGATTTATATTCCATCAAACAAAATAGATGTGACAGAATAGAAAAGCACAGAGAAGAGCTTGCTCAGGTGATAAATTAAAATCGAGATTACAGGATAAGTATTGCACCACGAGTAGACTTGTTGTTCTTGGAAGATTGCACGTGGGTTGTAACAATTCCCCGTAAAGATTGTTTATGGAGCTCCATATATTTACGTTTATTGTTTATTAATTGAAATTCGAGTTGAAGTGCGAAATTTCCATAGAGGGAAGTCTCGAGATCACGATTATCTAGTACTCAGACTTTTTTGACTTGTGTGATATTTTCAGTGTTCTTATACTAAGAAGTCGCTCATTTTCCTCTTGGTGCATAATATACTGGTTTCTTTTATTACAAGTCTATAATTACAAGTTCTATACTTAATAGTGACCTTTTCATCTATTAAGATTACATTTTCGATCAATTAACATTTTATTCGATCTTATAAAAATGTAAAAGACAGTTGTAAATTAAAAAAAGTATGACTTGCTCAGTTAGTGTAGGTAAGAAACAGTTGCAAGGTGCTGGTCAATTTACACAAGTGTAAGTCGATTGCGACAAGCATGACATGATTTTGTTATGACATCTCTAAGTTTTCTATTGTTTCTCCTACATACTAGTCACACAGTTCGGTTGCATAGTCTATAAACACATAACTACCTGCTCTTTATTTTTACACACTCCCAGAACATATAATTTACAAGTCAGTTTTACTACCTATCCTGTGTCCCCCTTTACTCGGCGATAATATTCAATCAGCGTCCATTGAAAAACTGTCAGTCTTCAACGATATTATAATTTTAGATTTTCAGCTATACGTACTATCGTAGTTATTGTTGCGCATCATGTGAATTATAGAGGACGTGTTGAATTTTAATCAAAATTTATGGGAAAATCAGAAATATGTATGTAGAAACGAGCAAGAAAGATTCGCATTAAATGATGAGAAAAATTAGAGAATAAAAAAATATAAGTAGAGGTGATTCTGTATTTTAAAGCGCCAAAGACATGATTTTTCGAAAAGAAACGTTTCCCCGGATAACGATAAAAATAGATGATTAATTTCAATACCGGTTTCTTTTAATGAAATCCTTTATTGGATTGCGGGCTGTGCATTTCTTCTCATCTTTTTCCTACAATGTCGCATGAATACTCAGCGACGCTTGGTAGGAATATTAACGATGGCAAACTAAAAATTGACCTTAAAGTAGCGCATTATTCGAAGAACATGGAGATCACGTTTCCTAACGACCTATAATGTTTTAGCGACATACATTCCCGTCTCCGTTTAACCCTTCAAGGCCACATGCACTTTGCAAAGCCTGATTACAAACAAGATAAGGTAGAAGTTGATGAGCCGTCGTTTAACAAACACCACCTACATGTTAAGGCTCCACAAACGAGACTTCCCTCCCTGCTTTAAGATTGACAACCTTGATTAGACATTCTTGTCTCGCTTTTTGCCGAATAGACGGATGATGCGAGCATATGGTGCAGAGTGTATAAGAACAAAAAATAGAAAAAAATAAAAACGAAGAAGAAGATCATGAATTATAGGAAGAGATGAGAGGTGTTCTTACTTACTCTAAGTGTTCTTACATTGCTCAGCATATTCATTTTTTAAAGACGTTTGCCTAAGAGATTAAAGTTTTACACGGAACGTTGCTTGTTCAAATTTAAAACCAATTTCGACAAGAATGCTACGTTCGCTGATGAGAAGAATCGATCAAGAGATAAGGTCTGTCTTGAGAAATGATGTTCTGCAAAATCATTTTTCGTCCTAGGTCAACATTTACTCATGAGTAACTTTCTGTTGATTTTACTTTGTTGATTACTTCCTTATTTACTCAAGATGAACTAGATAAAAAACATTTTCTCATAACTTTCAAACAGTAGTTTGAAAGTTATGAAAAAATGTCACAAAGAGAAAATGTAGACGGGTCGTCCACCCTCCTAAGATCGAAAATGATAATTTATTAATATTCTGTATAAAGATGACAAGATGAATAAAAATCTTGTATCTGATGAAGTAAAACGATGAAAGAAAGAGAGACTTGTCCCCACATGACTCTCACGTGCGCGATTAGCAGTCATCCAGCTCTAAATCGAGAAAGTGACGTTTATAGCTTCTCAGTTACAGCGTTGAGAGAGTTGGATAATCTATGTATAAGCTCAGAGTACCAAACTATTACGCAACGAAAGGCCCGTTCTTCAGGATAAAGAGGCTCTTACAATGCGGACCCAAGAATCAGGCCCAGGAGACTTCAGTCCTCCAACTCATAGAGTCATAATGTATAAACCAAGAGGCACTGACTTTTATGACGGTTTGTTGTTTGTTCGTAAAATTATCCTCCATTATTCATTATCCTATTCCAAACCCCTTTTTCACTTCCCCCACCCTTTTTTAAACCCCTTTCCTGATCCCCTTTTCAAAACCTCTCTTCCAATCCCTTTTCTTGGTTAGAAGAGGAAATTGGAAAAGGGCTTAGAAAAGAGGTTTGGGAAAACAATTGGAAAAGGGGTTTGTATAATCGTCTTGTAAATGGTATTTTGAAAACAAGGGAGCGATTATATAACTTATTCACTTCCACTTCCACTTTTTCGAAATTCACATGTGGCCTTTTTTTGACATTTTAATTATCTCACAATGTCAAAAAAAGGCAACCGACGCGAATTTCGAGAAAGTGGAAGTGAAAGTGAAAGTGAAAAAATTACATAATCATCCCGCAGAGTAGAAAAAGGAGTTTAGAAAGAGGGTTTTAAAAAGAGTTTTGGAAAGGAGAAAAGAGTTTTGGAAAAGAGGTTGAGAAAAGGGGTCGTTTTTCCTCTTTTCTATTTTTATTTTCCATTTTTATTCAAGAGGCTTATATTTGAACGGTAACCTGATTTAGCAATGTTTCTATTTTGATCAGGACACGCACATTGTATAATTCAGTTCTTACATCACGTGATTTGGACAAATAATCACATTGAGAGATCAGATTCGCCAACGCCACATTTACATTCCTTTATACGATGTAGTTGATTTTCTTTGCCGAATTAGTCTCGGAAACACCGGAGACTCAACAGATAGCATGTAGCGTGTACGGTCGACTTCGAATTCTGCAACTTCTTTTTGTTTCCCGGTCGATCGTGACGTATCCGCTGGATTCCTATCGAGCGATTTGTAAGTCTCGTGACTCGAAGTTGAACGTCGATCTCTTGTACCGCGCATAAAACGGACTCGACGCGCCCCAATGGTGGCAAAGAATTCCAACAAGATATATTCATTCTTCTAAACTTCTCTTTTTGCTCCCGATTTCATGTCATCATAGAGGTTCTCATTTTTTTTTTATCATTTCCAGACATTTATTTCCAGAGGAATTTATATTTTATAAGACATCAGCTGCCCCAGAAAGATGCAATTGTGAGTTACAATAGAGAATTGGAAATCATTCTTCTGTTACTTGTAAAAATTAGTCAAAATATGAATGAAAAGACTCAAGTGAAAATTTCTGATACATATCATTTTCTTTCGAATGGTATTTGATCTAATTACCCATTTTATAAGTAGAAAGTTGAGTAACACTGGTCTATTACATTTGGTATCATGCTGGTTCTTGTATAACGATCGATTGATCCTGAAGAGACCCACCTGTCTATATTAGGTAGGACGTATCGTTGGATCAAATGGCTTCAGAACAAGAAGTTCCTGTCACCCGGGTCTTCTTACTGTGTAGACACCTTTTAATGGAGATTACTTGATAATAATATTATACCTTGGACTCTAATGACACATTCTGATAAGAGCTTCTCGCGAACTAATAACTAGGATGATTTCAGACTTGAGGGTATTAGTCTCTACTGTCACGCCTTAATATTCAACATCTGATTAATTTACATTTCCAGCTGCCTTCTAATTTAAATCTTGCGTTCACTCAACCTACTTCCTGGCAAAATAAAATACTCAAGTCGAATGTTATGCTTGTTAAAATTAAGACTTTCAAATTTCTAGTTCTTAAATTTATCTTCTTCAAAGGGAAGTACAAAGTGCTGAAAGAAAGTTGTCGCTGCTTAAATCAAGTATCTTCTACTCTCTATTTTTTATGATAGTTGTTATAATTATCAGGAAGGTATGCGACTGAGATTAAGAAAAAAGCTGAGTTAATTACACGCTGAAGCATTTTATAATTTAAATCAAGGCAAGAAACGAGTTAATTTATCTTGGGCGTTATAATTAACGTGCGGTTTACTGTGTCAGATGTAAGATGAAATGGAATGTGACACCTGGCCACGCAGTCTGAAACTTTTTTATTACTATTATTGTTTTCTTTAAAAAGTAAGCATTTAAGACTCCTGTATCCGTAACAAGGTTATTATCGCCGTATAGCATATTGAGTGAGGTGGCCTTGGTTCACCCTGAAATTTAATGACCTCGGCTTCTTTCAAATTATCTCTGCATGCAGAAGAACCTTCAGATATCTTAATTGTTCATATTAGTATTATATTTAAAAATGTATACTATTATTTTGCAATCGAATTTTTAATTGCGAGTAGTTTAAGTGGAATCCAAAGATCAGAATTTATTTATTGAGTACAATATTTGTTCAGTCGAACGTGACTTTACCGTAAGAAGTATTATTATGTGGAGATATATACCCATTGTATGTAAAACGCGAGTGCCATTTACCTATTCTAGAAACAACCACTTTTCCCTATTAATGTCATGGTCGATTCAAATTTCGAATCTTATTCACATAACTCGAGAGATTTTTTGAAATTGTTTTATTTGAAAGTCTTCTCATTATTCCAGTTATTCTAATTTGTCCAGTTAACTTTAATTTTTAACAGTAATATCAAATCTGAACTGTCTTCTATAGAAAACTAGGATCTAATCTGTGGAGTTACTTAAATCTAAATACAGAATATTTTAAAAATAAAAATTATTAATTGGTTTAGGAGGAGTGGAGTTTGAATTGATTAGAACTGGATTTTAGCGTGAAGAGAAATGGTAGCCATGAATTAAAGTGTATCGATCAGAAGGGTTCCGGTTTCACCGTCGCGACTGGGTGATGGTGTATCTCGCAAATCCGTGTTTAATGTCCCTTCGATGGCGAGACAGGGATCACCCTGTAGAATTAGATCACACAGATAACAAACCGGGATCGCGAAACATATCGCTTTTCTATACTTGAAGATCCAACGAGATAATAATGTCCAGATAAAGGTTCGAAAGCAGTGTTTTAACATAATTACTATAAGAAAAACCCCTTTACAGCTTAAAAAAAACGATTTTAGATGTTCAGTAGTCAACTTGCTAAAATTCAACCAAAACCCAAAATTCAAGGTCAAATAAAAAAAGCCTGGTAAGCTTTTTCTGCCTCCGTACATTTTTTGTGTGGCTGTGTAATGGGATTTGCAAGAGGGAATGGGAAAAGGATCATGAAAACAAGATTTGATAAAGAGTGTTGGTAATGGTATTTGGATAATTTGTAAAAAAATTTAATAGGAAGATTGTTCTTCCTTATAGGTTCAAATTGTCTTTTTATCAAAAAAGAAAGTGGTTTCCAGTTTCACCGTCCTACGCTTTGTAGTCTTCTGGATGATCGAGAAAATGAGACCTCGTAGCAGAAGGTCCGATCCCATAAAACCCAACTATAGGCAGACGTATACCTCACCCGTGGTTGACGTATGCCACTTCTCGTTAAATGCTCGTAAATCAGATTGCGTCGTTACTCGTATCTCTTTTCTTTGAGCGCTCTCGAGACGAAGAAGGACACTAACGGCGAACACAAACCATGAGAATCATTTTTCGACTTTATGTGTCCCATTATTTCTTTATCAAATGAAACACTTTATCGTGTACCCATCGCTGAAAAAAAAAGAAAAAAATGCAAGGGAATGTAAAAATTTATTTCTATGGGAACAGACGTTTACTTTGCTTCCTTTACTTCAGTATGATTAAACTAATTTGAATTTTGAAGAGACTTGCAGTAGATATGAGAAAATAATAAAAAAAAAAAAAAAAAAAAACAGGGGCGTATAGTGGAAGCCACGAAGAGCAAAAGCGAGAGGTAAGCCCAAAGCGATCGTGCAGACGAAACGCCCACTCGGTTTTCTGGGATGGATTCAGAGCTGCTTGAAAGCAGAAAGGCTCGTTCAGCCTCCGCGAATGTACTTTCTTTACAATACAAACCGTTTTATCTACACTGTATATATTGAGAATTTTCAAGTTTAATCAAATCTAAAAGATTCAATCAATATTAAAACTTTAGTTTACTGAAACGTGACACTTCCCACCCGTAGTTCAAGCTGATGTATGTAATGGAATAGGACATTCGATATTTTATATGTTCTTCTTTCTTACACTGAAAGAAATTTAATATCAATACTTGCTATTTCAATATTCATA
>CAJFCO010000373.1:1473817-1580741 GCA_904066015.1 Synergus gifuensis
TTCCGACTGAAAACCACTATATTAATTTTTGATACGCAAACCCTGTTTTCCCTACTTCGGAACGATATTATACTAAATTCTCATTCATATTTATCATTTATTCTAACAAAAAGTCTCTCAGTGTACTTTGAATCTGCAACTCCTACTTTATGTAGGCGTTGCAGTAAAGTAAAAAAATTGTTAAAGCAAGTTCTTTAACAGCAATTGCAATTCAATTTACACCCTACTTTCGAAACTTTAGAATCTCTCTGACCCTGCAAGTAGAGGCTAATTTTCGACAAGTTGTGCATTTTAAAGTTTAATTAATAGCAATTTCCTCTACTGAGATGTAACAGCTCCTCCCGTAGTTCGAGCACTGATGAAAACCCGAGAGTGTTCAAATGAATACTTCGTTTCCGGTTCTAGAGTCCAAATCTTTCATTTGTCAGACTTTTTTTAACTAAAAAATACTAATGAAAGTCGAAGGCATCGGAAATAATGCGTCAACCATTGCAATATTGAACGAAATGAGTGAAATGATCCCCCCTGGAGTGTGGCACGAATCCCAGAATCACCATAAAGGTAAAGACGTGTAGCAAGTCGGTATGCTAGATTGCTAGAATATTATATACAGGGTCTCAGAATCACGGGGGCGTGATAACTATCTAGCGATTCCTGGGGCGAGTAGCATGAGTTCCACAACCTGCTCGGGTGTTATACGACGACGTGAAATGTGGACAGGCAACGGTATTTCACTCGCAATAGCGCGCTCATTCGGCTGCTATAAGGCGATATGGATACGGGCGGTCGTCTCGTCTATGAACGCGAAACCGCGATCTGCTTTATCGGTCGATAAATTTAAGGGTAGCCTTTCGGAAAGTGACGTGAGATCGGAATTTATGCTCGATATGTTATATCCGACCTACACGACTTTGAGTACTGAATCTTCGATGCTGAGTGGAGGGACACCTGCATTCATATAACGCTTACGTGTCTTTAAAACGTAACTTACAGATCGCGACATTAATCTTGACCCAGGGTGTGGCTGTTTGCTGAACATATATGCTCCCTGCGTTCTCTATAAGAACGACAGTCAAATATTGCGGGTCTATGGATTTATGTCGATGTATCAAAGCAGGCGTGGCACTTTGACAAAAGACATGCTTCACTGTCCTGCCTATCCTCGAAATCTATTCATCAGTTAATGGATCTATTAAGGACATTTGTGAAACGAAGTGTTCGGACTTGATTTCCAGTATTTTAATCATGTCTAATCCATTTTTAGATTACAATTATCCTGGGAGTTGATTATGAAGATGATAATTTTCAATTTCCTGAATTGGTGAAAAAATGTAGAAGATTGCAGAAGTGAAGTATAATAAGGTTGCGAGGAGCAAAAGCGATGGGGTCAATGGGAATGTTTCTTACTCAAGAGGACGACCTTGAGCGGCGAAGATGCTCCTTGACACTTTCACCAATAATTATGACAAACTCCGTCTCGCCTGTCATTGAGTATAGCGCCACGTTTCGAGTCCTCCACGGCTATAAGAGGATTAAGGAAACCTCGAGGTCTAGAACGTCTGCGACCTTACAACTGAGGCCAGTGCACCATGTGTGCAAAGCTGATTCTGAAATATGATCTCTTCGCTTGAATTTTTCAAATTGCAAATTGCGTCAGAGTATACTTCCTAAATTAGACACGCTCGAGGTTTTATTTTTATCTTCAACTATTCAAAAATCATTTACAGAACATTTCTAATGTATGTGTTGTAATTTTGATATTTCTAATGGAAGATAATATCATGTCTAAATTTATATTACTGATTCTAGAAGCTTTCGAGATAGTAATTTTTAAATGAAAGAGGATTGTATTGAATCTTGCGAGCCGTTTCATCTTCTCAGTATGTAATATGAGAACTTAAAGTGAGTAGCAGAAATATTACTTGTAGCAAGCAAGTAATCTTAGAATCTTTTTCATGTAAAAGTTGGAATAAATTTTGATCGGTTACTGTTTATGCATACATGTTAAATAATACTGGTTGTGAATCGTTTAACGACTGGTTTTGCACCTAAGTGCACCTAAGAGTCAAGTGAAGGCGACACTTATGTACTGAATACATGCGACTGTTTATGTAGACTGGCTGCGCAAGCATCTTTGCAAATTTAGTAGCCTAATTATTCGTAGAATTAGAATTAGAATTCGTAATTCTTACTGTGAAATACTGCTTGGCTTTCAATTTCATTAAATGAATCATCATACATAAAACACCTGACAGAAATGTGATTCGCTAAGAAGCCTAGTACTTTTTTTTATAATTTGACAGTGATGATTCGCGATAATGCGACAGTGGTTTCTTAAAGAAAAAGGAAACGAGAGTGGTTCCTGGGGGATTGGAAGAACCAGCAAAACGTCGACTCAGTTCATGATCCAATTAAGCGAACGGAACCGTTGCATTATACATCGCTTATACCTGCGTTTGTATAAAGTGAGGTCAAGTCGGCGAAGTCTTCCGTCATGTGCTTGTCCGGTGAGACATAAATTTTTTTCCTGTCGTTATTGCTGGCTAATCGAGGAAGCCCGTGGAATGAGAATCGCTTCTTGATACCTCGTCATTGGTTCTTCGCACGTTTAACTCGATTCTGTTCATCGAACTTGTCACGTAATTCAGATCGACTGAAATATCGCCAATATATCTCAAGTCTTCTAACCTAATGATCCTTTTTCTACAAAGTTGTCGTCGTCAAGTCTCCTGAAAGGGAATGTCTTCTTGAGAAAAAGGGGAAATCAATTACGTTCAGTGTCACTTTAAATAGGACAAGGTAGACCCTCTGTAATTATATTTTAATGATACTCAGCAAAAAGTGGAGCGACTCAATGAAATGTATGAATTAATTAATGGATAGATGATTTGCTTTTTGAATTCTAATATCATCTACAGGAAGACCAAAAGTCGATTAAAATTTTTGTGTGTAGTCCTTTCTTTTTGTTATATACTTGATTTTAATTTGAATCTTGATTGACGCCAACATGAAAGGTTTTACATATGTGGAGTAACCGATTAATCTAAATATTAATCCATAATAATTATAATAATAATACTAACATCATGTGACTACCGCATGTAGTTATTGGCGATATGCATACTACTTTCAGTATAATAACGTTAATAATCTGGGCGTTTCAAGACCGCCGGAACGTTTATCGCAAATAGCGTTATTAATATTGCTTTTACAGCATTACTTAGTGCTCTCTGGCTCTGGTCGCGTGGCTACCGCCGAAAGGATTAAACGACTGATGGCTGATATAAAACTCGATTGATCTCCTCTCACTAAATTTATTCACGCGGCATCATAAGGCCCACAGTCGTATATTTTTAAAATAAGTAAAAATTAGGTGCTGCATTGCATCCCAAGAAGGAGAATTACTGTCAGGATATAATATGTCTCAAGAATGTTAAAGAATTTCACAGAATTTGTATAATAAAGCATGGTTGCTTTTTTGTTGTTATATATAACGATTAATTATTCATTTATCTATTTGTAACATAATTTTTTGTAATGTGTGAAATAATACTTTACCAAGAGTGCTAAATTACCACTTATAATGCCCTCTGATGTTATAGTAACTCTCATTCAAATCGCGAGTTAAGAAGCAATAAACGTTTTTTCATTACTCTCTCACGTTAGCGAAAATTACTCAATTTCCCATCTCCTGTAATTCGGTACACAAATTTCGAACCCTGGGGCAATTTCCTGAGTGGTAGTTTCAGCTCTTCATGCAAACGAGGACAAAAGAGAAAAGTAATGCACGAAATTATCGATACATAAATCATTTTTAAATGACGTCAATTCTTGGTAAGCGTTTGCAGATGATAGTCTCCAATCTTTTAATACTGGAATATAGCATCAATATCACAATATTGCAGAGTTATTCCAACTAATTTGGGAATTTACATTCAATAAATGCTAGGCAGATTCCCAATCGAGGTTCTACCCTCCTCAGATTTAAAAATGATCAGTTACTAGAAAAGTTGACCTCAACAGAAAACGCATATCTCCTTCTGGATGGCTTTTCCAATCCCTGGAAGCCAATCGTACCATCCAAGGTTCTTTTTTTGCTTGAAGGTAAAGATGGCTAATCATATCGAACTGATACGAACCTATAATTCACCATCTTCATGGATTAAACCGCGTAGCACAGAGACGAGCAAAAAATAAGACGTGGGAGCATCCATATAAAAAGTGTTGTGGAAAAAGAAGCTTAGAAATGGCGTCTATTCCAGGGACAAGTATCGCCCAATTAGAGGAAATCCGAGACGAGAGTATGGCTGTCTCTCACGCTGCCGCGAGAGATATAGTATGCGGGTCGCGTGTCTGGTGTCCCGATGCTGCTGCTGCTCCCTTAAGCTCGATTCACAATGCCAGGAATCCAGACCGCACAGCATATTCTCCTCCTTCTGATACATCCCTTCGATATAACGTGGACACTTAAGTAGCGTGCGTTCGTCTCTCGTTAAAGAGCTGCGATTTATCTGTACTATGGGACGAAGATAGGAATAGAAAATAGCAGAGAGAGAAAGAGAAAATAAGAGGAAAAGAGAAAAGAGCAGAGAGAGGGAGAGAGAGAGAAGATAGGGGCACGATCGATCGCATTATCGATCGATCACGTTGCTAAGTCGTATACCTACCAGTTCCAGTTATCCAAATAAGATGGATTGCGATACCACGTGTCATTCCTTATAGTTGCTCAGGCAAGGTTATCGCTAAGACGAATCGGTCAATATCGCAGTTCCTTCTCTTCAAAGTAACTCTGACGGACTTCTTTCCGATTCGACGAATTTTTCAGGAAAAGAAATCTATTCGCTGATTAATTGATCGAATGTGCTTATTCGATATATGAAGTACCTGATATACTTTGTGTGAAACTAATTAGATAAAATTTGTACTCTAAGTTTAGATTCCAATTTAGGGACCGTAGGTTTCGGATTTTTATTCAAATAACATTTATCAAATGCAATCATAAGAACGAATGCAGAAGTTGTATATTAGCAAACAATTTTGGCTCACAAATCAGTGTGACGCGCACGAGTGACGCGATAAGCACAGGTTTGCAGGGGATTTATGAACAGCAAATGCCAGGAATCGATCCGTCTTCGTAGTTTAGCGAGATTACACGTTTGCAAAGTTGGAATTGTCTGGGTCCGCCATTTTGCAAGTGGCTTTCTATCGCACACGTGCCCCTCGGGCGCAGCTAAGCCATCATCAGCGGACTGTCACGAAGGCGAAGACGCAGTGAACGCGACCGTTCACTCGAGTTCGCAAATTTCTCAGCAGTAATTGCTCAAGACGAAAGACTATGTGATGACTTTAAAGTGGCACTGTCAGCTTTGAGGATTTTCACTAAGACATACGACGCTGACTATTTCTAAGACAATATCGGGTCAGGAAGTCGTTAAGCTTAAAGCTAACATTATCCTTCATGATGTTATTTATTCCTTTGCCTTAAAATACCATGGCAACGGAAATACTGAGACCGGAACAATAAAAACTACAGACACCAGACCAGTGTCAGTACTAGGAGTAGTAGTGATCTGGTAACTGACCTTAGTGGATTAGTACTGAGTCAGGAACAATAAAAGCTAATGGTACCAGACTAGTACAAAAGTAGTAGACCTAACAACGACCTGGTACCAAGCCTACTAGGTAACTTTTATAGCCCAGATCAATCATAGTTGATGGTACCAGACCAGTACCAGTACTAGACCTAGTAATGATCTGATACCAGTAACTACTAGGAACAGACCAGTAAAAACTGCTGATCCCAATCTAGTACAAGTACTAGAACTAGTGGTGTCCTGGTACCTAGCCTTACTGAGAAATTACTGGGTCCAAATCAATAAAAGGTGCTGTTACCAGGCTGGCAAAGGCCAGAAGTGTGATCTTTGTAAATTTGCACCCGGAAAGTGACGAAATGATTGGAAGGAATGCAGGGATGCAATATCCGCTGAAGCGGGTTCTAGGAATCAGCAAAAGAAGTCGCAGTAAAAGGTGCCCACGATACTCGTATTTACGAGTACTTGTGAACGCTGTGCAACTCGAACAATGCATGGCGTGCTAAGGTAACGTGTGTGGCTCCCGCGTGTCACAAGACCGCTGTGCCGTAATGAACGCGCCGGTCCACTACCCCAAGAAAATAATCCGTGCAGGCTCCCTATTGTCCGCGACGTGCCTTACCGTCGCGACATTTTTTCCTTGGACCAAAAGGAAGAAATCCTGCCACCACCGTCGATGTACCTATTGTTTGCTTTAGTGAGCACGAACGTAACTATATCGACTTGTATATGATTTAGTGCACTAGGGTGCCAAGCCGTGACAATATCCACACCCATGCTTTCTCACTTTTATTTGCAAAATCATGCTAAAAGACCTCCAGTGAAAAATATCGTTCCAAAGAGCAGGGCTATTCATATAATTAATAGTACACTAACAACAAAAACGACAAAAAGAACCTCGCACGGAGAAAACTTGTATTGCCGATGAAAAATAGAGAATTGCTCGTAAAGGATCTAAGAGTCTATTAAGGGATATTAAGAGCAATTAGATACATGTCAGCTTCTTCGTTTTTGATTACTAATACACATTATGGACATCGGAAGCAACAGCTTAAACTGTTGTAATCATATTCCAGGCAGACAGATTCCAGTATTTTTACATCCTGTAAAAGCAGGATACTTTTTAATATTATTATTTGCTTGAATTATGATAAAATAAGAATTAAATGATTTCTGTCATCACAGATCGTTAACTTTTGATTTTTTTTAATGAGAATAGGTACTATAGTGCTAGTGTGATTTAATACCGCAGTTCAATTTTATAATATTCAATGTTGCATCGAATTGTTCACGCTGCTCGCATATCTTGTTGATAAACAAAAACTAAATTTGATGAAATAGGAATGATAACTGATTTAAAAGCTCCAGTTTCTAGTTATTATTTTACGTTATGATGTGCCGATTATCGAGCATCGATCATTGATCATTCTTGTGCATCTGATTCAATCTGGTTATAATGCATGCTCTACTAGTTGTCAGAGAAAATATGATATAGCATCATATGTAGATTTATATACAAAGAATTGATAGAATGCCTTAAAAGAAAGTTAAGAGCTATATCTATACTTTACCAAAGTGGAGTAAGAAGAGGGTGCTATAATCTCAGAACGCAAGAATCAAGGTACTGAGTAATTGCAGAGATAGGAATTGTAGAGAGAAATATATAAAAGAAAGGGAGAACTTACAATAGGAGAATTCTACTTCAGTGATTTAGACATTTTGCTCTGACAAAAGCAACAGTTTACTGGAGAGAGAAGATAAGTAGAAGAACTAATTGAGAATTCCTTAAGTACCTCTTTTGTATCTACCATTAATTATGTTTTATATTTAACAGTTATCACACAGTACTTATTGAGCTAAAAAGGTGAATTTTTGAATAGGTGAGAAAAGATCTTGACCTGAAATCCAAGTCAATAAAATTTAAATTAGGAATTCAGAAAAAATCAAAAGAATCTAAAAGAATTCGAAAGAAATCAAAAGAATTTTGAGCAATTTTAGAGTCGGACTCACTTTATTTACACTTAAAGGTATTTTGCTTTATTTTACTTTATTTGCACATAATAAATTATATTCTATCTATTAATTCAAAGCCAATATATTAATAAATAAAATAAATGCGAAGAGTTTGCTTATCTACTTTTGATCTCTTTTTTATAAGATTCTGTAAGCGTTCTTCTCCGATGAGCACGATACGTGCTGTAGGAATCTGCAGAATCTTAAGTGCACTCATTAAAACATCTGAACTTTAAAGAAGCCGATGGGTTTCGTTAGAAAAGCATTTAACCAGTCGATTAATGAAAACTAAATGATGATTACTGTAAGAAACTGTGACCATACCACAGTAATTTTTAATTTATCGTAAATTAGATGACTACATAAATATACTAAGTTTCATTATATTTAAGTTTGATCAGCATATACACCTCTTTTGATAAAATTAACTATATAGTTTCTTCCCATTTTTTCTTTTTTATATATATATATTCAGAGTCGAATCGATATCCTTGTTAGCTGAATGTTCAATCTGCATAAATTTTATACTGCAAGTCGATATTAAAATGAAATTTGCATACGCATTCGTATTTAAATTAATCGATAATGCACGTGAAAATATTGTAGCAGGAGTTTAAGAACATTTTGATCTGAATTTTAATGCATGATGGTATAACGAGATGGTCAGAATTTTCAGAACCACAATTTGCTTTAAATAAATCATCTCAGAAAATCTGGTTTTTAAAGGTTTAAAAATTGGTAATTGACTTCAGCATAATATTTTCCGTACATGTTTTTTCTGTACACGGAAAAAAACCCAACTTTCAAGTTATTTTTAAGTAGTATAATTTGTACTTAATTCGGTATAAGTATATAAGTTTAGAGATTCATCTTATGAGGAAGGATTTGAAAATATCGAATCATATGAAGTGCAAAGAGCATAAATTGTCAGAACAGCACTTCGTATTCCACGCGAGTAGGCCGTTAAAACAGCGCGTGATCAGTGCAGTCCTGACAGGGAGTTGCAGCGGATATGAAAAACAAACTAAAAAACGACAACATAGCAAAAGAAGAAAAAGGGGAACAAGTGGAAGAGAGGAATAAAAGAAAAGGAAAAAAAGGATAGTTAGAGACGTCTTGGATGGACATGACAGAACTAAAGAAAAAGCATAGAACCACTTTTTTGTTTTTCAACTATATCTATAATAATCTATATCCACTCTTTTCAATATCATTCTCACATTTTTCTCTAATACCACAACTTCCTTAAAAAGGCAAAAATGCAATCACGAACGCAAAACAATTTTATGTAAAAGATTCAGTAAAATCTGTTAAATCTCTTGAAATCTACTGAAATTTTTTGAAATTCCTTGAAACCTCATGAAATCTTTTGATACCCTTTGAAGTCACTTAAAAAGTCTTGCTATTCAAAATCTTTTTACATATCGAGTTATTTTATTATGAACAATATCTCAGTTTTATTGCACTATTTTAAGTTTGAAACGCCATTGTGTTCGTTATTAATTCTTTACAGGACATTATCTTGCTAGAACAGGTGTAGGAGTATCGAGAGGTAAAAGATAAAAAGAGGAAAGGAAAGATGAAGAGGGATGGGAGTGAAAGAAAAAGGGGAAGGGAACAACATTGTAAATTGAATCCGAAGGCTGTCCAGATGGGTTCTGTCCAGGCGCTACTCGAGCGCTACTATTTCATCCGACCTGACACTGGCCGCTGCTCGTGCAAACGAAGGAAAATCATTGCTGTCCATCTCATACGTCTTCCGGTTTAGAAATCTTGCCGCGATCACGCCCTTAACTCATTATCGCCCACGGCGCGTCTTTTTCGTCAGCGAGTATTTGCGAGTATTCAACTATCCGCGCATAAATCTTTCTTGATTCCTCTTTGTGTTGTTTCTTACCTTACGCAATTGCGCTCTACTACTTTCATTTACTGACGCAGGTGCCTCGAAAGATTGCTTGTGGTCAGACATGCACAATAGACTCAGTGAAATTACTTATTTCAAATTATCCAGCACCGAAGTGCTGGATAATTTGAATATAAAGTGTAAAGTATCTTCCAAGAATTGACTTAAATTGTGTTAATTAAAATTGTATTAATAGTAAACAGCTATATAATTCGGAGAAATTGGATGTTATGTTTTATATTTTATAATAAAAGCTGAGATATACAATAATTGCAAAAGCAGAGATAAAACCCACGATATGAGAAAGTGAATGCGCAGAATAATGAAAACCGATAAATTTATGGGTATAGAAATTCTTAGTGATTAGACGCTTTTGCAATATTTATCGATAAAATATCTTTCATTTTTAAAATAAAACCTCCATTATTAAATTATTACATAATCAATCCCTCATCTCGTAACTCACATAAATATGAAATTCTCATTCTTTGTAATCACTCCCATAGCACATTAGAATCAATTACTCGAAAATTGAATACCAAACTCAAAAGCTCTCACGATTCCTCCATTTTTATTCGCATACTTCATCACCTAACCAATATTTAACTTACAATTACCGTAAAAACAGAAATCACGTTTTCAGTCTAAGAGAGGCTTTACAGTTATAGGTCTTTTATATATATATACTGAGAGTGAGCAGCGATTCCAACTAAGAAATTGTCTAACAATAAGTGATCACTCTTTGCCGATAACGACCTCGTGCCAGGTGTCGAAGATGGAGCGCGATCTTTATTACACTTTATTATACTGATTTTGCCAGGACGATCGTTTCGATACGAAAACGGATACCATAATATTTTACTGCATTCCATTACGACACTTGTCACGTAGTAGTGTCATCTTTTTAAGAAAATTTTTAATAGATTGGACCAAGAAGTTGCAGCATATATCGAATTATTAGTTTGAAGATTTTAATTAAGGCCAACTTTTATATCAATGCACACACTTTCAAACATTTTCTGATTCATTTTATACACTTTAAAATATGTTTTAATCAGAACTTAATTTTAATAAAAAAGAATAATGAAAATTATTAATAAATTACGTTTAATAAAAAAGAACCGCGCCTGAAAAACGTGCTATGTATTGTAAGGGTATGGGTTTGAAGCATTCTCTGCCGTCAGTATGTATTATATGTGTTATAATTCACTCGAAGGACCAATAATTCATAAGAAAGCTCGAGCTTCTTCGGTAGACAGTCGTCCATGGGCGGAGTTGAAAATGGTCTCTTCCTCCTATTTATTGCACTGGATTGCACCGATGCTCTCGGCAAAATCTCGCGTAAATCCTTACCATCTTGTTAAGCAAGAATCATCATTATTTAAATTTACTATTATTTTATTATTTTATTATTTTATTAAAAATAATTAAGATATACATTACGTATCACAAATATCTTCCAAAATTAATATTTAAAAAAGTTTTTTGCATAATGTTATATTTTCAGTTTAAACTAGTAAAAATCTCAATATGACACGTTTGTCCCAAAGTTGTAACGCATTTTAGGAAAAATTGATGGTTTCTCCGTGCTAGGCATTTTCTATAACTCTTGCAAAGTAGGAAATAGATTGATAAAGAGAGATATCAAATGCCGTCGATAGGTGAAAGTTATTGAATTGTCATTGTCTCAATTGTCTTTCTAAAGACTAACATTTGCTCGACACGGAAAACATTATAATACTCCAGTGATTTGAAGTGGGCGACTAGTCACGTATCGTAGAACAAACCAACCCATTCGATGTTCAGCGTCTGACTATAAACGAATTTACTACTGCGTCAGATTCTAAAAGAATTTGAGAGATTAAAGTGAATAAAGCCAAATCAAGTAATTTACAGATGAAATACTTTTTCTTTGAGTGTAATTTAAACCTGATAATGAGTTTCTTTTTTGATTATGTAAAGTTAGAAAAGGATGTCACGTCACTGGACTTGATATTCGCTCGAGATCGCAATGTCCGGGATCCGTTACAGACTTCGTATCACAACATTCGATCTGAATGCCCCATCAAGATCGAAAATTGTACGAGAGCAGTGATCCGGTCTTTCAATTGCTGAGGACAGTAACATACTTCAGGAGATCTCACAAAGTAAAGCAAGTCTAGTTATTAATAAGAGCATGATTGACGTACCGGACAGTTTAAGTTTACAAAATGAATAGATGATTTTTCTAATTCTATTAGCAACGGAATTATCTGTAGTTGCTATTGAAAAAAAGCTAAAAAAAAGTCTAAAGCTAAAAAAAATTGATGAAATACAGTTTATAGGAAGTGAATTGTAAAGAAATCTGATAGAGAAAATTTGCAAAGGTCGGTACATTTGAGTATCGAAAAATGCGATTATTTTATAGATAGCCGGGCAGGGATTATGTCTTCGAGGCTCGAGACAAATTCACCGCCTCCAACGAGTCGATGGATGATCTTTAATTCAACGAACCTACGATCCTCTCACGATCGGCATTCGCGATTGGCTCCCACCAGCGATCCAATAACGATCTACATACGATGGGAACTTACATACTTTTGCAAAACTTTTTTTTAGTAAACCATTATTTTTTCTATCATGGTTTTAAAAACTTGTCAATTTAAAATAAAAATAAACTGAACGATAAAATAGATCAATGTACTCGAGTGAATGATGGAATAAATTACAAACTGATCGACACTTAAAAAAAGCTTATTCCTTTTTTTCCTCTCAAATACTTGTTTCCGAGAAACTAGCTTACAGAAAATATATTCTGAATTCCAGGCCTCTTTCCATTTATAGTTGCAACAAGTCCCGCGAAATAAAATAACTACGAATGTTTAGATGTGTTTGAACGAATTAATGACGAGTTCGTGGTGGTCATTAAGATTCATAATTGCAAGCGCCTATTTGTTCTTAATGACAAATGATACATGCGACAAGAAGAGAAAAAAACGGAAGTATGCATCAAGGAGAGAAAAAATGTAGAAAGAAAATGAAGTGCATTGATTTGTTTACGTATAAATATTACGGAGACATGCCATTAGGAGTATGTGGTCGTCATGTCAATTAGAGGTAATTGATTTAGCAATTTTTCTCGTACTTACGCGCTATTGCTCACGCATGAGCATTAAAGTGCGAGCGTTCTATATGGATGAGTGGTTACGAATGTGGAAATTAGAATTAGTCGAGGCTTCTACGTATGGATCTTAACGATCAGTTAGAATTTCACGCGCCTCAGCATATATACAACTGGAAAGAAAGTAATTGCTTTACTGTCGACTTCCTTTCTGTAATAATATCCGCCTTTAAAAGAGAAAATTCTTTTCTGTTTACTAAATTTATTATTCTTCAATCAATTTGTCTACCTATCCGAAAGAAGAAATGTTATTGAAAACGCTTCGCTTTGGAAAACCAAATGTGTGAAGAAAAATGGATAAATCTTGATGTAGTGAAAGATGAAAGTTCAAGATGAATCAGGATCGAATGAAGAGAGATTAACACACATAGAGGTTGGGGTTAAGTTGGTATTACTGTAGAGAATGAGGGGAAGCTCAGATCTAGGATCGATAGCTTATCGCGTCTGGTTTGCGATCGACTATACGTCAAAGATCGCTTCGATGCATTCTCTTCGCTGCTTGTAACGGCCCACTCCAGTGGCCCACGCACAGCTTTGTGCATTCTTCATCCCCTCTTTTATCAACATTTTTTTTCTTTTATCTAGCATCTACATCTCACACAATGCTCATCCTTGATAGCTGGCGACACAACGCAATACGTTTCCTTAGAAACCTACTTCACGATCTCGATTTACTTCGTCGAATAATCGCGCATTATATAAGATTATAATTACTTTTTTATTCTTATAAGTACTTTTTTTTATACGATACTTTAAAAGTATGATATCGGATGGACACAGGGTTTCCTAGTAACAAGATTCTCCATTGAACTCACCTGAATAAAATCCAATTGCATGCTAACTAATATCAAAGTTCTATTTTATAGTCTTGATTTAATTTCAAGGCTTTCAAAAATCTGAAGGATTGGCAGCTTAAACTCTGAGAACATTAATAATTGTGAAGATAATTGCTAAATATGATCAGGCAATTAGGTGAAGGCAATTGATGAAGTTGAATGGTGAAGACAATCGGTGCGAAGTTAACCAAGGAATATAATTGACGAATATATAATTGGAAAATAATTATTTAAGAATTTGAAGATTAACATGTGTGGTTGGTAGAATTTTTTGGAAGTAGTTAGGTGACACAGCCTTCGGAATAAAATATTCCGGTCAGGGTCCTGGGAAGGGAGAGAAATAAAAAAGTGAAGAGAGAAAGGATAGGGAATCTTCTGTACCCCCATGGTTGAGAACATAGGTAGAAAAAGTTGACAGAAGATAATTTATCTTGTTCCAAAGGGACAACGGTCAGACAACATAGTTGTTGCAGCAACTTTTGTTGCCGATCAAGCATTTCTGCCAAGGCTTCTGAGGAGACGCCGCGCCGGATGTCTGGATCCAATTCCGACATTCGTATGTACGTTCATGCATTGAGTATAACAAATTCACGTGAGAATTCAACTTTTTTTTATAAGATTCTCAAACATTCAATTATGACTGTAATTTTTCTCTCAAGTTTGAAGTAATTAGATTCCTTATTAAGAACCACTTTGATCGAGGTTCTAGACTTGCACTGGACAACTGTCCAATGACGATAGAAATGAATTTTAAGTCCCATCGTTAAAAATGGTACATTTTCAAATTTAACTGTCCAAACTTGTATAATAATTGTAAATTAGGGGTGATGTTTATACTAGTCTAGGCTTAGTTTATTGCGCGTATTTGTATTTGATATTAGCATTCACGTGGGTGGAAATTCAATTGTTTCCAACGTATTTTCTTATCCATGGTGTCTCTTTTCGATGGTGCGTGTCTTACATCAAAGGGGGTAGGTAGACAGAGAGAGAGAGAGAAAGAGAGAGATGAGACAACAGAATGGAAAAAGGAAGAGTCGCGCCCTCGTCGCGGAAGATATCGTAGAAAATACATACTCTCCTGAGCGTAAACTTTAACAACTATCTTTTCACGTACCTAGCTTAGCGAAGCTAAAAAGAAAACCAGAAAGACAGAAGATAGTGTAATAGGTTCTCTTGAAATAAAAGCGTGGGTCGAAGATAAAAACAGCAGAGGAAAAAAAAATTAGGTCCTTATCTTTAATTGTACTTATATCTTGGGTCTTACTTTTTTATGCCATAGAATTGTACAAAGATGAGTTTTTTCTATTTTATAATAATATAAAAAAGAGTAAAAGTGGTGCAAACTCAATACACAGGTGGTAAACCGCAAAGATTGAAGGTGCAATGTGGATCGTGATATTTCTTCCCTTCACTTAAATACGCTTCTCAACCACATTTTATTAGTTTCAATATTCAATCTAAATGAAAATTAGAATCGGGAAATTTGAAAAGTTTGAAAATTCTATATTATTTTGATCGATAGGAAATTCATATTTTATAAATTTACAAAAGAATTCTAATAGATTGTATTAAATTACACATTTACATTATAGAAATATCAAATGACACTATGGTCTTGGTATTATAAGAAAATATAATATATGTTACATCTTTAAAAAAATGATTTCTACGGGACAAGTTATTCAAGATCGTGTAACTAATATGTTTCCGATTTAACCACAAGTATCTGGAGATATCGATATCGGTCTTCATGATTTAATTGGTTTGATGAGTGACACTTAGTTTACCAGTGCAGGCGTCCCGGTTTGCCCCCCCCCCCTGGATCCGGGGCTGTAGTTTGCTCAGGTGTTTTAGTTTTTTTTAATAGATAAGTAATACTTTTTAAACTAAATCTTTACTGTAAAACATGCTTATCTCCTTATCTTTCGTATAAATAATTAATTAACGTAATTATCGCAAAGTCGTAAAATATAAATAAAAAGTCTCATTTAATTACGTCCCCTATCTGCCTGGGTTAATTACAGTTTAATCTAATTGGCTCGCATATGTAACTTCACCTGCGTTATTAGCACGATAAAGTAATAGATCGACTTGCGTGAAGGTGTGACGACCAACAGAAAAAGTAAAATACAGAAAATCAACCGGCATTACAGTTGCTTGAAGAAATAATTGCCGTTACTTTGATACCGTTTTTGCTTTCCTGATTGATGCTAATGTCGTCTGCACATGCGATCGTTTGCAGCGTTTAATCGCGATTTGGTTAAAGTTTTATACTCCGGCGGAACGTTTTTTTAGTTGTTTTGCATAAATATTTGATACTCTTTTGCCATCTTGCAACCCTTGAAATTTCCCACGAGTCGTCTGAACGACACTTGTATATTGTCTCGGTGAGAGTAACTGCAATTGCAGAGAAACGATGAGTGTTATCCGTGCGATAAAAGAGGTCGTAGAGATCGATCTGCTTTCTCAGAGGGACATAGGAGCCGATCATTTCTGTTGCATAACATAAGAGAAAATAGTCATCGTGTATTTTCTTACATACAGTTCACGCCCTTCTGAGATTCTACAATAATTTATTTTCGCAATGCTCGCACAAATATATTCAAGTATTTTCAATTTGCCCTTCACAAGAGGAAAAAATCCCAAGTGGCATTCGATTTGCCAAATTCCATAGATGTTGAAGTAGATTAATGCAGAAACGAAAATGTTGACTACAGCATAACCCTTTTATAGCTCCAAAGAATGCTTTTACCTTCTCAAAAGTATTTCGCTCAATCTGATTGATATTTTTCTACATTATTACATTACTCCCCTTATCATGTAAGTTTCATTGTGTTTTATTTGAAACAGAATGACTTTTCTCTAAAACCAAACCAAATGTTCATTGATAGAATTGGATTACTTCCCAGTCATAATAAATCTCACTCTCTCTTTGAGTCTCATTGATATTAGAATGTATAACGAAAAGCACTCATAGAAAATTTCCCACGGTTTGACATCACTGCACCTATCTACACGAGGTGCGACCATAACGTTCTGGGAATGGAATCCTCTTTGAACTCCTTAAAGGCCTCAATCGCTCTTCATACCAGGCTATTAACGCGCCGTCTTATTTGCACAGTTTCATCGCTAACATGAATAGTCCCAAACTGATTACTACATCGTTCAAAACTCAGATAGGCTTTTCCAGGAGTTTTGTGTAGAAGAGAGAAGAAATAGACCATTAGAAAAGAACCACTACCGATACGATTAGAATATCTTTGAAATAAGCGAGGGGAGTCTGATTGCAATAAAAAAAAACATCTTCCGTTATAAAGCAGCATCTTAAGTTAATCTTGGAATGTAGATTCTACAATATTTCTTGTGGCACAAGATAAGCTTTATCGAAAGGAAGATGGTTTATTGCCTTTATACTTTATTCCCTCTCTCTTTCAAGTAATCAGTTTTCTATAGAATTTACATAATACTAGTTTATGCTAGGATAAAAAGAAAAAGCTTTATTATACACGTCTGGCCTGAAACACTTTTTCTACTTAAATAGAGTAATTTAGATAATCATTTCTGCATAATAACAATTCTGACACTGTCCTTAGACCATTAAAGCAGTTAAATGACCTTTCTCATCATTTCTGAGACAAAAAATCTTATCTGACTTCCACCTGGAAACTTGTCCAGTAGCAGAAGTTAAGAACTTTTTTTTTTTTATTCGAAAAGAGGAGCGACAAACGTGGACAGGTTTTGTCGTATTACTATCTCTTGGTATCTGTTACGTGCCCACGAGTCATCGCAAATTTGTACGTGGCCTGAGTTGCGATAGGAGATAAAACAGAAGTGTGAACGCAACACGAAGCCGACTGTGAAAATGCACGCAAAAACCTATTATATCAATTTTTTTTTAAATGTTGAAATTTAGGAACAAACGTGTCATATTCAGAATTATTACTGAGAAGTAATAATAAAAATCTTTTACTTCAGTAATCGATATAGTCTCTTTTTTCTATATCAGAAGTGCTGAAAAAGATTAAATTAAAATGATGGATATCTTGGTCCTAAGAATAGAAGACTCGGAAAATAGTAAACTTCATATCAAATACAAAATGAAGTATATTACGAGTTTCTTCTTAAAGAATCTCTGATACAACAAAGTAAAGTTATACGGGAGCAAAAGGTCACATAGTTTCAAGCGGCTAAGCCAGTACACGGAACGGGAAAAGGAACCCCCGGTAGCCACTAAAGAGAGCAGATAAGGGGTAATGAATGCTGGTTCGTCTACCGAGGATGGGAAGACTGCGTTTTTCTTCTTTGGTCGCATCTCGCCGTTTACACGCTGTGGTACTTGCACAAGCATGCACAATCGTGTTAGTGCCTACAGGAGCCGGTCGCAGCCATTGTTGCCGGCTTAAGATCCATTAGGGATTTCAGATATTTATTATGCGAGATGTTCGGCTATCGCCAGCGAGAAAGCCGACCAACCGACCCAACAGCCAACATCCAGTCAGGCTTTATCGGATTCCGCAAATTTTCGATATCGCTCTTCCTTGAGTGAACACAACCCTGAGAATCTGCGACGGTCCACTTATCCCCGTAATATAAATTTTTTGTAAATTTATCTTCAAAAAACATCATTACTTCCATACTATGCTAAACGAGGCCACATTCAGAGCTGCAGATGTGAATAACTTCAGTAATTGTATTATACAAGTTGGTTGTTTCTTTGTAAAATATTTCACTAGCATAATTTGCATCTAACCAATTACAATTAACATCGATAAGCTTTAATTTAATATTCCATTTGACACACTCCATCTTTCAAATAAGTAGCAAATTGAAAATGTAAATGAAGAAAGACTGAAGAGAAAAATTGTCAAGATTAACTGACCTCTAAATCAAAGTCAGGAAAAGAGTGTTTATAATTAAGAAAATTTGTTTTAGAAAAGGGTTTGCACGAAATCAATTCTAAGTGAAATGATCAGGCTACAATTAGTTGATTTGATTGACGTGAACATGAACAAGAGATAATTGAACGTTCGTTTTCTACTGGTTCTGCCAGTAGAAGATGAACAAGAAGTTCTCGGATTTTAAAGCAGACAAGTTAAAGAGCAGGAGCTGATTTTTTAAACGTTTAACCTTAGAAAATTACTATTCCATTTAGCAGTGGTTCTATAATTTTCTCTATATATAGGTATAATGTATGCTTTGCAGCGCCTCGATGTCTACACAGTAATCTGACTCGTTAAACGCAAATTGGTTATATTCCTTTTCATTGAGGATGCGAGCACCCTTAATCCAAGCAAGGTCTAGGACCTTGTCTTGTGTATCTGGCGAAATCCTGTTTTCTATAATACATGTTTTTTTTTCATACTAAGATCCTACCACCAATTATTATTATACGTAGCCTTGTAGCCTCCATTATTTGGACTATTATAAAAAAAATATCATCATTCATAACTACTCTTATCATCGAAAATCTCACTTAAAACAGAAGATAAATTTTTTTCACATCCTTTGAGGAATTTCAATTCCTAAAATATGTTTTGTATAAAACGTTAACACATTGTAGCAATTTAAACTTTCTTAAGTAGTTGCAACTTGTTTCGATTCACAACTATTGCAACATTTTAAAGAAATTATAAAAATATTTTACACCGACTAGTCGGGATATTGAAATTGCTGTACTATAAATAGGAGGATGCATTTATTTTAATTAAAATTTATGAAACGTATTACTTCGCATTACTTCGAAAGAAGTCAGTCATTTTCGGAATTTACATAATTCTCGGCATTTAGAGCGTAATATCTTTTTTTCGAAACATATATAATATATTCATATAAATAATATATGTAATATCTGATAAATGACGGGATTTTTCTATTTTAAAAATTTGCATGCCGAAAATTTTACAGTCATCTCTTCTTAGCTCTCGTGACTCTTTTGAGAAGAGATGAAAACCTCTTGGGATTCTTTTAATGAAGAAAGTTGAATTTCGAAGGAACAGGTTTCTGTACCCTCTAGTAAGATATATCCATGCGTAAAAAATTAACGTCCAGAGGGGACCACAGTTGCCTTAGTATGAGGTGAAACTTTAAAGTGAAGAAATAATTACATTACCAGCACATTCGAGAAACGATCTTCAGAACGTAAAAAATGCCCCTGAAGAATACTTTATTAGGCAATTAAATTATATTACATATTCTAAATTCGGGAATATAATAATTTAAGAAGTGAGAACTAAAAAGATTTCATTGTCAGCAGCACTTGGAAAACTTTACATAACAATTTTTGAAATTCTTAATATTGCAAAATATGAAAACAGGAATTAAATACAAAGAGACTGCGGAACGACAATAAGTGGATAATCATCTAATAAATAGAACAGAGCACGCGCGATGCCGTGCTTAGTTCGTTAATTATGGCTCGTTAATAAATGTGCAATAATGAATTATTATAGCTGCCTAGGAAAGTCATGATTCGAATTAATGACTTAATTACCTCACGTTGGCAAAAACACCTTCTAACGTGGACAAAACTTTTCAAGAAGATGAATTATCATGTTTAATTATGGATACTTTTTTCTTATTATTGTATAGTTGTAACAATTAAAAATAACTGAATAAATTCTTTTGTTAAAACCAAAAATTGAAGAAAAAGATGATGTATAAGAATCTCGAGTATGTTGAAGAAGGTATGTGAAAGGTACAATGTCTAGTATTCTTTTCCATCGTGTATATGTGCGGCATCGTTGACCGGTAGGGTCGAGTCAAGCAGCAACAACGATATTGCATTATTATTTATTAATTCGGAGCATACCAGATGCTTATCTCCAAGAGCGTTGCGGCTTCGCTACCTCGGATCACGACTTTCTTATCTTTCAAGCACCACCCGGCGAGCAGTAGTTCTTCCTTCGTCCTCGACTACGCGAAAATAAATGTTTTGCAGGGTGTCCCACAAGTACCTTTGCCTCCATACCAACTCTCGAACAAGGATCACTTATACCAGAACTCGATTGATATCATAGTTATGTAAAATAATTGCATCAGAATCTTAATATTCAATCCTATAAATCCCACTTTAAAAATCCCCCATTGCAAAGAAACAATTTTGTTCCCAGTTACTGTAGGATTTTTCAGTTCTTATTAGGGTAAAGCAGGGCAAAGTTGTCCATGAAAATAAATTTGACCTCCAGTCCAAGTCAATAAAATTTAAATTAGAAATTCAAATTAAAAGTTTCCATAGTTTCCAAAATATAAACTTTATCTTAAAATTTCTTAGAAAACCATAAAAGAATTCTGATTTATTTTATTCATTCGGCAAATGTCCTGAAATCATTGAGGTTCTTGGTTGACTTTCTTCGAGGTTGAAGTTGGAAAACAAAGGGTCCACGTTTCTCGTGGGGTCGTTAAGAATACAGAATCGTTCCCTATCGAGCTAAGGTATATTGCATATTATCTGCTTGGGGCACAAGGAATTATCATGGTAATCACAAAACAGTAGCCGCCGGTACCGAGAGGTCGTACCGATGCCACTAGATTAGCCTGCCTTCGGATCTCGAAGGTGAATGGCATACATGAGACAGAAACCAGACGTAGACAGACTCCTGCTTTTTAGATTTGATAATTGAAAATCAAAAAGTCTTTTCACAAATTATTTCACTATCTGAAAGTCACTTGAAGACCTTGTCTTGAGGATGCAGCAAAATATTCCAATTAAAAAAGTTAGAGCATTACACATTCTGAGGGAAAATCTCTGCTATACAAAATCGAATGCACATAATTGCACATAAATTTAAGTTGGGATTACAAATTCTCGGAATATCGCTTTATAACAGAAAAGTTGGCTCATCGCGAATGGGAAAATGTGGATCGTCCCTGATTCGAATTACAAATGATTTTCTTCAATTAAAAATCTGCTGGTATAATGTGAATCGATTTTTTGTGAGGAATCTGGTTACGTGAATGTAAGCCTTTCGAGATTTTAGCATTGAGGTTCTCACGATTTCTCGATGGCATTCGAGACACCGAGGATCCCTATGTGTCTGCATGTCACCAAGGAAATTTATCTCTCGTCATCGAAAGACATTTCACAATCGTTACTTCGAAGACGGAGCGACGTTCGAATTGCTCCTTCGACCTTTTCCCTCCTACGAATCCCTGATCAAATTCCAATATCGATTTCTCATCTAGAAAATTACACATTTTATCGGCCATTTTTACAAATTTAATTACAAATATTTAATTTATTTCATTCCTTCGAACGTTCAAAAATTCTGGTAAAGCTAAATTCTATAATTCAAAATTATCTTTAATAATTGCACACTTTCAAACTGAAAAAGGTCTCTCGTAAGATCGCTATCTTTAATTATCCTAAAATCCATTAAACAATGATCACAGCAGAATTCAGAATAAATGATTAATTTGACTTGATTAATTTGAGTCAACTCGATCTCAGCACTGCTTGAGAGCAGATAAAGACAGTAATGAACGATACATATGTATGTATCGTCGTTTGGATCCATAAGTAGGCATCCTTGTCAGAGAGAGTGCACGACTTGTTGTGACTTCCACGATCGTCCTTATTCAAAGTAGCGACGATTTCCTCTTGTCCGAATGTAATGGTTTGAATAATGTACGTTCCAAGTTAATAGTCTCCATTCAAGGCGCCTCCACAGCAGAATCTCACCAGGACCCTCGCCATTTTCTCGGTTTAAGCGTCACTCAAGATCGCTATTCGCAATTTCCAAGAGAAGTTCCTTGCACCAACTTTGTATCAAAATCATTTACTCCTAGTTCAGAGATTTCTCTAACTTTTGACATATCTTTGTGTCTCTACTGTCTGTTTTCATGTCGTTTATTAGCAGAAAACCACGTTTGACAGACATAAACAATCGCGACGAGCGATTAATAGCTCGTTATGCAGTTAATGGATCCTTAAGTAGCAATAATTAATCATTCAGAGATGCACAGACGGAACAATGGAAGAGGATTACCATTTTTCAAATCTGCGATTGTGTAACATAAAACTGTAACTTTAGTATATAACTTTAGTATAACAAAGAAACGATTAAAGATTCCTTTTGCAAGGATATCAGTACTATAGAATTTTCGGAATTCTATTGGTAGATAAAAATCCACGAAAAAAGCTAAACCTTCTTTTCTCGACTCTTTTTTTAATCACCGTGACGTTAATACCGAGTACCGAGACGTAATGGAGAATTCGTGACTTACAAGTTTCGCTCTCAATATACACTGTAAAAAAGTCGTCTTTTTTCTTTAAATACCTGTATCATTAAATGTAATAAAGAGTCAATTAAAATTGAACAAGTCTTCATTTTATGTAATAAGCAATTTCAGTAATTCTTATGAATTTACATTCAGCTACATAAAATATTAATTTTAATTCACATATAGTTTAAGTTTTTAAATAAGAAACAGAAGTGTAAACACTAGAAATAATAAAAATAATTGGGAGATTATTCGCAATAAGAGTTTGTGAGTCATTCTGAAAATGTGAACCACGCTTAAAACATCAGTGGGAAGGCAAAGAGATTTCTAACCCCTCTGATTAGTGGGAATAATTTTAACCAGACCCTTTGCACCTCCTTCTCAAGAAAAGTCGACGCCTCTTTGAATATAAGGGCGTCGCGACGCTCTTAGGCCCTACCCAAATAGGGGTTGAACAATGATTGGATGTTGCCTCACTGGGACTTGCCAAATTTATGCTAATCGCTTGAATTCATGGACAGAGAAAGAAGGGTGCCAAACCCCAGGAGCTCGATCGATTTTTCTCTGCTAGACTCCCTCTGCACCTCTTACCCCTATCCACCCCTCGTCATTACCCCTTTTCCTCTCACCCTCTCTTTTTTCGCATCCCAATCTCACATTTTATAATGCACATGCAGTCGTGCTCCATCTTCTTTTAAAAAGCGTAAAATAATAAATGAAAATAAAGATTTTTAAAAAGGGGAGGATATTAGGTTTTGTACCCAAAGGGAATAAGAATAAAAATAAGAATAAAAATGATTTTTTCTTCATTCATTGATTATTTTTTTGTTTTTAATCCCTTCTTTAAAAATTTTTAATAAAAGTAATATAGAGATGATTTTTAATTAAGCTTTATTTTTAAAATTAATTTGACACCTCAAAAACTCATCCCTTTGGTAGGACAATGAGCCCCGATGCTTTTTCTGAATTTTAGAAAAATGTTTAGAGGTCGCTCAAGGTCAGTTTATTTGTTAAAGGTTTGCACTATGCCATAAAAAAGTGATTCGGACGCGGAGGCACAAGAGCGTGCGTATTGCGATAAAATAGGGGGTGTTCAAACGGGAGGGATGAAAAGGGGTAAATCCGCGGGTGGTGGTAGGAACATGCGTGCGTTTCGTAAAAATAGAGTCCATCCTGTATCTCCAGTAGGCAAATCGCGGCCATTTTTTTGCTCTCGTGTTGACCTCACTGACCGATTTTTTTTGCCCTTTTATTGAAAAACTGTCCGAGATTCTCTTTTCGAGTGTGAGATAGTTCTGCCCAAAATCTATAAATGTTGATTGTATTAAAAAAACGTATCCTGCGCACGTTGCGACTGCGTTTCCGCGTGTGTGTGCGGCTGCGCGTCGATACCGGCAACGTGGAAAATCGTGAAAAGCGAGGAAAAATTGAACATATATATATATATATATATATATATATATATATATATATATATCACATCAATAGTCGTAAGTAATATTAATTTTTTTACAAATAAGCAGAATTGTTGCATGCTTAAGATTTTACGATGAAGATTAAAGGATGAATTTCGCAAAATTAATGATTTTTTCCAGATTATGTATTGAAAAAAAAATGATATGAAGATGGTGATTATTAATTCAGTATATTATTTATTATTAGAAACTTAGTTGGAAATAAAGTGGTTGGTGGAATTTTCTAAGCGAATTTCCAAGTAAAAGGTAATGCAACCGAGATCGCAAAAGCGCTTTAAGCAGATCGCGCTTGCATATGAGAAAAAGAGAGAACGAAAGACGGATAAAGAGTGAAAGAGTAGGAAAAAAGAAGGAAGTACAGTCTGAAACAATCAGGTACAATCAGGTGCAACTGAGACTCTTTTGTTTCTTTTCTCTTGATTTCTTACACATCTCGGTATTCCGACGCGATCCAAAGATATTGATATTGAATTGTAAATGCAGCCCTCTATGTTGGCTAGTCCACACGACTTGTATAATAATAAAAATCTCAAGAATTTTATTCAATGAGATGAAGATGAAGAAGAAGAAGAAGAAGAAGAAGAAGAAGAAGAAGAAGAATATATATATATAATATATATAAAAAAAAGATATGTTGAAATCAAAATTTATGTATGCTATAGACTTATAAGTTATATAAATAGAAAATTAATGTATAAGGGGGATAATGAGTCATGCAATGCGATTTATAATTTTGCTTTGGACTTTGTTAGTATTTGATAATCTGTAGTATCACGGCATTATGCGTCTTGCATTTCTTGCTGGCTATTACGCTGGAATTCGTGATTGGTATCTGCACTTCATGAGAAAACGAGTACCTAGTGTTGCACTAAAGCCTGCACCTAATTTTAGCTTAGGGCTTCGGTACTCTCTTCGCACTCTCAATATCGATTATGATTCTAGATTATTCTGCACTCGCTGATAATTTAGGATAATTAAAGCGTTCACTGATCGCGAATTCAATAAAAAAAAAGTTATATTCTAACAAAGAATTTCAAAGTTTTTAAGGATTTTGAAAAAATTTCCTAGGATTTTGCCTATTTAATATTTTTTTTAAATAAGTGAGTAGAGATAATAAAAAGTAATATGCTATAATTTCACCCTGTCTTAACTATGTGGCTGCTCTTTACAAATGCAAAATGGTATGCAAACATTTTTTATGACTTCATATTTCGAATAATTGTTATCGTTCTTAAATACAGGATTGGGGAGTGTAAAGCGTGTGTTTGAAACTTTTAAAATCATCAGAAATGTTAAGCCGCACATATGATTATCGTAGTCAATGTTCTCGAACTCTTAATTTTAGTGCCATTCTCCCCTTCAAGAATGCAGGGCTCTCTAATTATAAACTCAGTATAATTTATCTGAGGATTATAATTAAGTCACTCTGCATTCATCAATTGAGTAGATTTTGCGATGAAGTAACATTAACCTGTCGATATAAGTTGTATTTTATAACCGGTTTGACAACTTTCGGTGACAATATGCACATCATGATCAAAACGTTTGCATGGATTAATTTTTTTTTTCGGACACGTACTTTTTCGACATGGAAATGTCTGATCGCGTTTTCCTAGGTGTCGAGCTTAATTGATTCTTTACCATTTTGCAAATTTCTAGAATTCCAAAATCGTCCTTTAGAGGTCGCAAGGAATGAGGGATATTTTTTTGTTTGAGTTGGTTAACATCCAACATTCGTATATCTGTCGGAAGCGTTTACGACTGTCCATTTAAGTTAAGTACCTCTGGATGCCAGAGGTGGTCTACCAGGTACTCATCTAGCTCGATTTTATACACGCTAGAATCTAACGGGTGCCCTAATCACAATTTTATATATAATATCTTTTCCTCAAAGGGTTACAATTTTCGAATACTGCTTTAGGAATAAATTGAGGGGCTGCGAGAGTAAAAACGGTTGAAATTATTTAAAAGCAGTAGAATTCACTAGCTCGGTTAATTCATTTAATGTATCGTGAAGGAAATGTGTTATACTTTTTACCAGTCTTTTGCTACCTTTACAGTAACATCGTTTGATTATTACATTATTTTTTTATAAAATAAACGATTAACAACCTTGCGTGCATCTATAAAAGCACGTAATTATTCCCATGCTAGATCAGCAACATTATTACCGATTAAAAAAAGGCAGCGCAATATTGCGTGCCGCTGGGGATTAAGTTGCAGAACCAGAACTTCATTATTCGACTGATTTACGTGTTCTCAACAGGCCTCATTATTTATCACCTGATCGGGCATACCCCGCTGATTAACATTATTTTTCAATTTTGTCCCAGCAATTTATATTAAACTAATAAGGTAATGTTATCCCCGCCCTCGACAAATCGCGACTTTTTCAAAGGCCTTTATCCAACCGATTTTCTTTCAATTCATAATTTTTTCACCATTTACAGATTATTCGTGCAATTACCTCCTCTCAGTGTAATTTATAGCACATAAATCAGTCATTATACGAAAGGATGCAAGTTATGGAACCATGTAAAGGTTAAGACAACTCGAGCGCCTTTCAATAAAACCTATTAAAGTAAACAATTGAAAATTTTTCATTTTCACACATGGGAATTTTCTTCTTCAATGAGAGTTTTATTTCTGAAACATGGGAATATTCTGAATACACTTATATTCTCGTGTAGAAATTTTTATGGGGTTCTGGTGGGGCTCTGTCCAATTTGCCTGACTGAATTAATTATTTGCAATATTTTATTACTTATAACTACACTAAGAAAAAAATATTCGAAAATCAAATAAACGTATATTTGTTATAGAGCCAACTAAAAAATATCTTTGAATCAAATAAATTTTATTTAATTCAAAGATATTTTTTAATTGGCTCTATAACAAATATACGTTTATTTGATTCAAACAAACTTTTTTTCTGGGTGTAGTTAATTTTAATAATTTTATTAATTTTATTTTTAATTTAAAACGATTTCAAAATATTTCAAGCGATTCTATTAGGGAATTAAAAGATTCCAAAATATTTTACAAGATTTCAAAGATATCAAGATCTTTCCAACGATTTAAAGAGATTTTAAGTTATTTTGCAGTTTTTACTTCCCCATAGAGGAAACTCTGTAGTGGTGACAAAATCCAGTTCCCATATTTTCTACTGAAATAATTTTAAAAAATTGTTTTTATTCTTGGAGATTGAATAAAGGAAGGTTTATTTCAGAAGGCAATAACTTTTGTCATCAACTTGTGAAATCTTTTATTACACTGTTTTAAGTTAGAAATACCAATGTCAGTTTGCTATTAAAGAAATGTTACTATTTTACCATTGCCTCATAACTGTTCAATTATTTAAAAATATTTGTGATTAGCAAAGAATTGTCAAATGTTAAAAAATAAATTGCTGGCGCATGAAGCGTGTGGTAAATATCTAGTACATAATAAATAATCCCAAGACGTTCCTTTTGATTCTGAACAATCTATAACGAAACTCATCGATAATATGTATAGAGTCGACATGGGTGAATGCAATAATGGTGTAACGCGCCATGACTCCAATCGAGCGTGTAATAAATTACGAGTTCAATGTAAGAGATCAAGCAGAGTTCGGCGTCAAACATTAATTATTTCTGAATAAACAAGAGAAAGCTCTATTTCAAATGCCCAGATAGTATTCGTTCAAAGCGTGACCAATTGGCTCCAGAGTTTAATTTTCAATTGAACTTACCCAGCTATAAGCTACCTAACCATTGCGTTATTTACTGACAAATCATTTTGCAAAGTTGTCAAAGAATTGACAATTTAATTTTTATTCAGAAAAACGCCTATGCATTCAAAAAATTATGTGATATATTTTAAACTAATCCTTTTTTTTCAAGAAACATGTAAAATTGCAATACATTTTTAACACCCAATACAAATGTTTGAGGCACATTCTTTAATTTGCCTTGCATGCATCAAATTCACACCTCTGCATGGGATCTCTCAATACAAGTTAATATGAGTAATTAGTACTTTGCAAAGCGATATGCTGGCAATATTTTAAAAGTATAATAAATTAAAGTAGCGTGTAAGAAGTGCGGCGTAGCGAATGGCATAATCTTCTGATTTTCAAATCGTTTTATTCTAGACCTATTGCAATTTAATATTACCCTAAGGTACATTTACGCATACTGTCCAGGCAATAGCGAGAAGCTCATTTCTATTTAATTATTACTTCCACGTTTATCTCCATTTCTATTTTATTTTGTTTAAAGCCATTTACATGGAGAGATATACGCATAATTTTAGCTTGCATGCATGATTTTCACGGCCCACTATAATCTCTTTACTATTTGTGCTTATATTTACTGCACTTTCTTATCAGTTTAATGATAACTTATATTTTCGCGTGTTGCATAAATTTGAAAGAGGAGTCTGGATTGTGCGCTTCGATTTTCATTATAATAATTAAATTTTATCCCCTAATTCATTTTTTACTTTTCACACTATGAGAATAAAACAAGGACGATATAATAAAAAAGAATAAAACGCGTGTGACACAAGAATTCAGTATGGCATGGTTTGAAAACTTTAAGTTATTTTCAAGAAAGTGAGTTTTGTCGTAATCGAATCTATAATCCAATTGCAAAATAAATTGATAAATACCAAGTTGGTTACGTGTTTCTTTGGTGAGGCGATAATTAAATCGTTTCGATCGTACTGAAACTCGGGAAGTTCGTCTCGTATACAACTATAGTGTATGCTTTTTATTTCTCAAGTTCTTGCATAGTTTCCGGTTAAGAATCTGGTCTTAATTTCAGCGAGGCAACCAGAGACTTTCAATAATAGTGTAAACTGTGTCTACCTACTGTACATTAATTTGCCTTTGACAGAAAATAAGAGTATTAATTGTTTCTCGTTGATTGTCGTTGCGCAAATAACTCGTTGATCGGGCATATCTCTGCGTGAACTTTGCAGCATGGACTTTCAATCAAATTCTCATTGCTGTGCTACTAGTTTTTTTAATCAATTTCCCACGAGATTAAAAGACTCCTTTTTGTAGGGATGTGAAATATGCTACGAAAACTTTCTCTTCTGAATGGAAAAAAAAGTCTTTTATATATAGTTATTTCTATATATTTTTTTTCATATATATTTTTCTATATTTTCTTAATGAAAAAATTTTTTAAACTAAATTCTCTTTATATTTTCAGCTGTTGGTGTTCTGGAAGAAGATACGACAGAAGGAAACCAAGAGATCAAGAAATAAACAGCTCTAGGTAGTTTGGGCCTTAGTGGTCCTGTGGTCGCTAAAAATGATTCCTACTGGCCTGCTAAGTCCCAAGTTACCTTCGGCGCTATCAACGGAACTCAACTCAGAAAAATAGAAAAAGGGTAATATTTCGTACTATGTATTATGTAATTAAATAGATATTTAAAAGTGCCAGTTAGATATCTAAGAAATGGTACTATTTTAAATTTGCAATTAATTACGATTAAAATAGGAATCTGGAAGTAGAAATTACGATATTCCTAGGCGTCGAAGTTATACCTGATCGTTAAACTAATTGCGAGCGAGAGCACGCAATAGGAGAGTAAATCGTGAAAAGTATAAACTAGACGTTTCAACCATAAGAGTACGTGTCTATATCTAGATGTTACTATATAATACGAGCACCGCAGGAGATCCCTGTAGCGAAAGTATGGTCAGTCAAAGTACGATGTACGATTGCAAATGTCATAAACTGATACAAAGTTGAGAGTATAACAAAATTACGACAAGTTCATCACGTCATTTTCTTACCATAAACTGCAACTTTATGCTTCCTTCTTGTATTACCACGATAAAATACAAAGATAATTATAATTATTAGGTAGCTATATTCCTTTAGGAATGAGAAATTCTTGGCAAAAATGAGAATTACAGTACTGTCAATACTGCTCGAATGTATAACGATATCTAGTTTTTGAATAGATATTTTTTAATGCATTTTCTAGAGGTTTTTTTAATTTGATACTTATTTTCCATTATACGTTCCCTCTATACGAGAAAGTGGAAGGTTGGAAAAGAAATGGTTAATAAATTTGATGGCTCAAGTCTTATTCAGTTCTTGAAATCAAAGAACTAAGTATAGGAACTTCTGTAATAAGATGAGGAAAATATTGGAAAAAAAGATCAGTGATATAAAACGGTTTACAGAACGAGCTCATACACTATTCTCAATGCTTCTGAGACTTCTTGTTCCTTTGTATGAATTCTTAAGTGCCCCAGTTACTTTGCACCACCCGCCATGCGAACAATGTTCAGCATATGCTGCATTGCTCATACATAGCTATATAGCCATACATTTTCTATGGCTGCCTTATTACTGAAGAAGATATGCCTTTTATTTAAACTTCAATTGTGTAAAATATTGAAAAACCTATATAATATGGTTCATTTCAGAAAGATATTTTATAAATTGTAAAGTAAGCAATTGTAAGTTTCAAGATTAATTAAAATTTATAAGTTATTCACAATATAGAGTCCTAAACAAATAAGTCTAACGATTGTTTTCCTTTTCTGAATGAAATGCGAGAAAATGAAGGAAATATGAGATTAAAAAGTAGTTTTCGAACAAGAAATGAAAAGATAATTAAGGAGTGATTTCTATTCGATGACTAGACCATTATTTAGGCTCGGAAAAAGAAAAGGTCGCAGTTTGACGACCGCTACTAACCCCGGGGGACTTCCTCATAGAGTAGTCTTCTACTAATTGCAAATATTACATAATTTAACGATTAAAAGCAACCCATTCGGTAAATTGACGTTGAACATTAGCAATACTTTACGCGTCATCCGTAACAATGTACCCGTACTGTTTAATTAACTTCAGAGAACGTGTTCTTTAAAAGCGTGTCTCGGACTCTTCTGCGAAAAAGACGCCCCCTGAGATCTTTCATCGATATTTAAGCCAGACACGTAAAGAGTTTCTTTTCTCTCTTAAATAATTGTCTGCGCCACGGGAAGATCCTTGAACCTAAACCACCAAACAGGCGATGAATTCATTTGTAGTCGCTACGCGATCAGAATTCAATTAAAGTTCCTCAAACTGTAGCGAATTCGATGAAGTGATTTTTCCAAGAAACTATCTAAATTCTACCAAATTGGGAATAGGTGATAAAAAATTGAAACGAATTTAAACTGATCAAAAATGAATATATTAAGAAAACAAATTCAAGGGATTTCATAAGCTCTCAAGGCAGTTTGAATGGTTTTAAAGAATTTCAAGCGATTTGAAGTATATAAAAAAAGTTTTTATGATTATTCTTATATTATTATTATTGTTATTATTATTATTCATATATTTCACGAAAAAAATTTGCTATTAATTTAAAATGCATAACAAAAGAAGGTGTTTATTTTTAGAGAACGAATTTATTAATGAAGTAATTAACTGATCAGAAGTTCACTGCTGGAGAGTAAATAGCCTTACTTGCCGGATGAGTAATCGAAAATCATTATCGAGTACGCAAGGCAGCAAATAGAGTTACGACGCAACGTGTCGATAAAGTCATCAGGTACGAGTTAATTTCCTTTTCTTTACCATTACACACTTGATAGAGGCAGTAAGGAAGCTCTTATTAATTATCTATTGTTTTTTTTTTAAATCTTAATTTTCTTCTTTTCTGTTTTCATTTTTCAAGAAGATATTTTCTGACGTAGGAACCTAACTTCTAATGTTCATTTTGCAGACATGTGTGCCGATAAACGCACTATCTAGACACTGTATAAAAGTCTCGAGAAGATTTTTTACTAAGATTCGCATAGAGATAGGACGACGTAGCATCGCTGGGTTACAAATCATCTGCGCTTAAACGATACCCCGTGAAATATCGTGTCCGCGGTACTGTGTAATTTACAATGTACAGGGTACTGCGTATCTGCAACTTCATAAATGTTCCTTCCTGATATGGAAAGATCTGTACAAAAATCTAGAGATAAAGTTCAATCGAACTGTATTTTTATCTTTTTACAAATGTTTCTTGTGCTAGAGTGAATGCCACTGATTTGAATCCTGATTCCGACACGATTTTTTTTAGAAAGATGATTCTTAAGATGATTCTATAATTCTATGATAAGTCCCAAATCCACATATTGATTATTTTTATAAATAAATAGTTTAACTGGTATAAAGTTTACGATTTACTCTTCAACTTTGAAAATCTTCGTTCGAAGCATAAATTATGCAAATAATATAATTCTATAGAGGCTGGTATTTAGAATCTGCAAGGGAGGCTTACAAATCACAGGCATGACGAATTTGCAAATGAAATTTCAAGTGAGAAAGTCATATGGAAAATATGGGGAGATAAATACAAAGTAGAAACAGTATCAGGTACTAAATAGCCTTATTTGGATTGAATGTATTAGAGAAAAGATGTGCACATGTGAAGGGAAAATGTAATGGTATCATATTGTCCAATGTTGCTGCATTGCCATGTGCTGTTGGGCACTGTAAATCTTGCGCCCTACAGAACTCGAAGAAATCATTACATACCCTCGCAGTATATTGCTGCTAATATAGCACAAGTCTGCCCTTTTAAACCCAACCTGCAGACATTCTACGAGGGTTATTCTATGTGGCCTCAGGTGCCTACCGAGCAAACCTTAGAAACGTAAATCTTTCATAATAGCTGCCAAGTACTGCGCATGCACATTCATTCACTTCAATCGACATTCTAGATCTACTCGATCCACTTTTAGAATCGACCAGATTATCCAATCTCTTTTATCTTAAATTTCTTTTTAATGATTTCAGCAATCTAAAAATGTATTTCTTTTCTTAAATGGACAAGAGTCCCAGCAAAAAAGAAAAAAACTATTAAAAAAAAACTATACGAAAATGTCACTTAATTAGAAAAGAGTAGAGGGTCTGACAAAATATTTTCAATCATCTGAGTGTTTTATAAAAATTGTTCGTACCAATAAAAAATGTTATTACCATCAATTTGATTCCTTTTTTTTACCCTTTTTTCTTCTATTGAATCGCAAGATTTTTTGGCTTGTATTGTTCTACAGTCGCTGAACGAGGATAGTCGACATTAATCATTTGTGCGACGTTGTAACTGGTTTAATGAAACGCAAATAATCCGAAATAGAAGCCGTTTCTCTGGCGTAAATTCGCCGAAGCTGCATCGTCATGACTAGAATGATAGGGCATGAGATCGCGCTTATAATTAACGGGCAAACAATTGACCAGCTTGAAAGTTTCCTTCCCACCAATGAAAAAGGACATAACGATCCTGTATGTTTATTATTATTATTTATTACAGCAATCGATTTGTTTCGCCAAGATCAACTAGCTCTCCCTTTTTTTATTCCATCTGCATTGCTACTTCCTAAGGATCAATTTAATTTAAACCTAACACTTGAAAAAAGAATCATTCGAATCAATTGCAAATACGCTATTTTATATAGACGATAAATTGTACCGTTTTCATTTTCCTTCACAGCAACGAAGAATTTCAGATGCCAAATCCCAAAATAAATGGAATTCGTTGGGGCAGAGTTGGGGTTTCTATGCGGCATGTGCCTTAAATTTGAAAATGCAATGCCCTTGGAAATCCCAAAAATGTACAACGTGATACAACAAATCGTCGAAAAGAAATGCATGGCTTCGAAAAATGTGCTTCGTAAACAGAGGCACAGAAGACATCCTATTTCCATATGTAAGTTATAATATTATTTGGAATTATTTTCTCAACACTTACCGGTGAAAAATATTTGTATAGCAAACGTCTCGGAAGAGCAACGAAGCTTCGACGCAGAGGTGTTGTCTCAATTTGATTGGAATCATTTAATCTTGTGTCCTGCACCATCCTACGCATTGTAGATTTTGAATAAAATTTCCGAACACTTCACTTCACTCACATAAACAAAACAGCGAGAAACGTATAAATTAGATAGTACATTTGCACCGAAAAAATCGAGCTATTCTACAGAAATTCCGGGACGCGTAGCCACGGCCTTTAATTTATTATTTAAAAATTCTCCGACTCGAAAAAATCACTAAAAGTACACAGCCATAATTTAAAATGTTTAATGAATTTTAAAACAAAAGTATTTTATGCGTCCAAATGAAAAAGATAATAAAAAGGACACGATAGTCTTCTCTTCACGAGAGAAGACTCGAAACTGAATCACTGACCTTCGTAAAGCAATAAATGTAAACATTGTATGAAAATATTATCATTCAGAGCCTTTTAGAGTATTCGAATTTATATGCGATTTTCTCATTGTAATTAATTACAATCAATAATTTGACAATATTTAATAAATTTTTCTTGATTTATTCTTCATGGAATTTATATTTGTAAAAAACGTACATTCAGTACATTTAAAATGTGAATCACAGTTATAGAAGGTAATTTCTGATTTACAATTGAAATAGTACCCAAATATGGATTTTCTGAAACTTTAATTCCCAAATTTTGAATACGTGAGATCTTTTTCACCATTTGTCATTTTCGACGAAGGTCTTATCTTGTGTTTCTTTCTTTTCAGTTGATTCGAGGTTTCGCTTCTTGCGTCGTTTTCCTGCAAAGAAAGTAGAAATTTGGTTTATGCACGATGTCATAACCTTTCACACACATTATCAGTTATCAAGAGATTTTAAGTGATTTTATGGATCTTCAAGAGATTTTAAATATTTCTAAAGAATTTGAAACGATTTAAAAAACATTCAGAAGAGTTTAACTGAATCAACTGAAAAAAAAAATAAAAATTAAAATTAAAAAAAGTGAATAAATTCAAAATAGGCGAAAAAAGGTAAATAGATGATGACCTGTGATGACTGCATTAGTGATAAAGTCACCAATTTAAATTCTATTATAACAGTCTTTAAACAAAATTTAATGAGATAAACATGCTTTATTGTTAAAAATTTATTAGAAATACATACGAACATAGAATTAGTTAAAAAAAAATTAAGTATCGAGAGCTCTTTCTTCTTTAGTAATATCATCTTAAACATAAAAGTCATATGTTTTTTAAATACAAAAAGAGTTTCTAATTAAATAAAATAAAAAGTTACAAAGAGTATGAAGATTCTTATTTACTAATTAAGCTTTTTAAAAATAAATTATGCATATGTAATTGAACATTTTTTCTATTAAATTAACTTAGCTCTAGATAATATTATAGACTCTACTCCTTGAGTCAGTAAAATGAGTATTGTACTCTTTCAAACTACAAGGAAGAACATTCGAAAGAAATCATGATTCCTTAATGCTTCTCTTCAAATTTGTTTTACAGTCAAATAATAAATAAACTATATAAAAGATGACCCATAGAGAAAGCAGCAAAATAGAACAGAGACCGACAAATTTCACAGATCCCATATTCGTACAAATTCTATTAAAATGTCGAAATATTCTTTTACCTTGAACTACTTCCCAACCATCTTCGTCCTTCTTTTCAGTTCCATTCTTCGGAGAGGTTTCACCACTGAAAATCAAATAAAATCATTAGTTCAATTAATTAACTTAAATTTATTGTTTAATTTGAAAAATGATCAATTTAGCGTAGGGTGAAAATTCCTACAATCTTTTATAGTGGAGTCAATCAAATATTTATCGATTAGATATCAAGGCGTGTTTCTCTTGTGATAAACTATTGCTGGTAAAAGGTACGTTCCTCGTCAAATTACGATTGAGAAAAATACTTAGCTCCTGATTTATTCGAGGTATAAGCGTATCGCCAATGCTAAATAATGTTTTTGCTTCGAGCCACCACTTATGAATATGCAATTCGAGCGTACATGCGTGTGCAGCAGGCATTCGCAATTAATATAACATATCAGTGTGTACACGAGCTTGTGCGCTTGATCGCCCATACTTCCTAAAGGATTCGACTTCTACTAATCGAAAACTGTCACTGATCATGATAACGATCCCGTTGCCTTCGGAATAATTAAAAAACTGCTTCAAAATATTTTATATCTCGATGAAATTCATAAAATAAATGAAGAGGAAAACTAATTTGCTTAAGGTTCTATTGCAAAATCATGTTTGTTGGATAAAACCAAAACCGTTGGTCAAAAATGATTGGATGAGGGAGAAGATATTTTTGGAAAGTTCCTAAAAAAGTGTACCATAGCGCAATGTAATCCAACGAGTCATTCTGAAGTTATAGGGAAAGACGACGTCACCGCCATAACAAAACCAATACCTTCTCATTTGATGAAAATATAAAAATCTTTAATGTTTGATTTTCTAAAACAAAATAAACTATCATTATTAATTTCTGATTATTAAACAACAACTTATTTATAAAATATATCTTAACTTTGGGGATCTTAAATAAGAAAAGTTCTTCATGTTGTCAGAAGCAACAGTGCCAACATTAATTTCGCTTCAGTCTTCTCCATCAACCCCAGCCAAACTATAAATCTGTCTTCGTGTGCCAGAGGGGCCTATATCCAGTATAAGTTTCATTACATCAACGAGTCAGCCAGAGCTTAATTGCGCTGATGGAAATAGGTGAGCTGATATGTTCTTGTTACCGCTCCAACGCGTGCTAGGACTAACTGACCTCTGTCAATATTTACCACCGCATAACAATATATGTAGGCTCTTTTTCCAAAAATGTATTCTTTAAAATTTTTTTTGCAACATCTATAATTAGCAAATTTATTTAAAATTTGCTTCTTGAATCAATCAAAAAAATGTAATCTAGCAGCGCACAGATATTTAATTTAGCAGCCAGACATTTTTCTTGTCCCACTGTGCAGCGGTGAGATTCTATATTTAATACCTTTATACCTTACAAAAGCAAAATATTCTTAATTGGATTAAATTTCCAGGGGAAAAAAAACCTGGTTCTTATCATCTGTATTTTACATTTTCTTTTATCTATTTCAAGTATTCAAAGTAATTTAATAGCTTCTTTAGGATTCAAACGCGGACCTTTTATATAGATTAAAGATCATAAAGCCGATTACTGATGTTAATTGCTATCTTCCATAAATTCATGACAATTAAGCCGAAGAAACGATAATTTCATCGACGGGAATTTGTCATAAATGTTAATTATTCTGGAGTGGTGAACCTTGTTATTGTAAGGTCACGAGAGTAGCAAACTTCCTTGTATAAGCGTGTAATGACCACAGTTAGATATCTCGCACGATCTCTCATTGCAACAGCATGTAATGCTTTATTGGAGAACACATAAAAATTTCTATTTGTGTATCTGGAAAACAACGAAAGGGATTAGTTGTTACGGTTAGCGGCTGATGAAATTACGAGTTACAAGACTTGTAATTGGCCGGCACGTGGGTGCCTCATTAATACCAGAGCCTTGTATTTGCCTCTCTTTTGGTAGTGATCTTACCATGATTGAAAAAAAAAGTAAAAAGGAGAAAAGGATGTCCCGAGAACTTGGTACAAAGACTCGTTAGCAAAAGCTCACAACAAAGTATATAGCTGCGAACTATGATTTATGTTTCCAAATTTCATTTGTCAAATTTTATGGTCATTCAAATCTAAGCTAATAAAATTGAACTAAAAAAGCTGACGTATTCTTTCCTCAAGAGATCAAGAATGATGATTTATTAATGCTTGAGGAAGAACCTAATAAACTTGAATTTTCTTTCTTTTCCTTAGCCCTGAAGCCGGTGATGTAACGTTAGCAAGAAAATACGATAAAGCTCGAGTCTCTCCTACAGAAACAGGTACAGGGGAGAGAAAGCGGTGGTGGATTTCCATGCATAATGCGAATAGACGTTCGCGTACACCTTTTCTCTTCCTTTCGATACACAGCTGCAGTTTCAGCATCTTGGCTACGCCCTCGGGATTGCACGTAATGAGTTGTACACGCTTCTCCTTTTTCTCATATTTTTTTCTCTCTCAGGATCCCTGCTTCTCATTTTAAAACAAGTCTCGCTATTTTGCATGGAATAGGCAAAATTAATTCTTCCAAGATCCTCCTTTGCCTATCTATCGATCTTTTATTTTTCTTGTATGATGAATGAATTAGAATCGATCCGAGAATTCCATTCTTCATTCTTTGTTTTTAGAGTCCAATATTCCAATAATACATATATTTCTCACAAAATTCTAAAATCTAGTTGATCCGAACTGAAGTTTCTGTTCAAGAGTTCTATTAATTTTAATTAATCTTAAATGATTTCAACCTCGACTTTTTCTTCTGACAATGAGTTTCTAAAAGTAACGTCTTATTCTTGGTTCATCAAGGCATGTCTCAAATCCATTATTATCCGGCCTATGTTTCTCCGCTTGAACAACCTGCACTTGGATTTCACTTAGCAAGATTGCCACCTGAAATACGCCCATGAATTATCGCCCTGTCAAGTATTCTATTCCAATCCGACTGCAGTCATTAGTCACCACTAACAGTAAGTCGTAAGCAGTAAGGCAATCGACTATTCACCTAGCCAGTGACAGAAATGATAGCACTGCTATACGATGATTGCGATTGATTGATTGTCTCGATATCCACAACCCACTAGCAACCAGACCAACTCATGTAAAATGTTCACGCATAAATGCCAAAGAAGAACGATCATATTTAAGAGAACGACCAGTGTAAGGAAGTTTTGTAATTTTCTTCAGACAAATAAACAAGACATTTGGAAAGTAAACAAACAGTCTTGACAACTCACAACAGCGAAAATTAATTACTCCAAACGATTCGTTAACGAAGCTTCTTTCAATACAAGGTGCAATCAACGCTCCAAGTCCGGGGACTTTCTCACCTTGCTGCCCAAGAAAACTTTAGATTACTGATTGAAATTTAATTTTAAAATAGTACAATCATTTATGTAATTTATATCTTATTTGTTTATTTGTTTCAAAAATTTCAAACGATTTTCAAAAGTGTTTTTCCCAAACGATTCTATGACTTGAACATGTTGAGCCTGCATGATTTGAAATAAATTCAGTCTAATCTCTTCAAATCTTATAAAATTCTATACAATTTTTTTTAAATCCCTTGAATTTCTTTCCAAGTTTTCCCTGAGTTGTAAGCACTCTCCCAAGTCGGTTACATTAGTATTAAATTTCAGAAGAAAGTTCACAACATTCCTTCTAAAGAACCCCTTACTCTTAGAAACATCGTTGTCTCTCCAGATTCTTACTTTATAGAATTTGTAGTGCCTACATTGATTATAGCGACGTTGGATTTTCCCACAAAAGGCTGAAAGTGCCCAGATGTTCACGGAACACTCTCTTTCAATGTCCTCTCTCTTTCTCTTCCAGTCTTATAATCCATACTCCAAATACAGATAGGAATAAACATTAGGGTTGCAGGTATGCCATCGTATGCGACACAACACTAATTTGCATAGTACTGTACTTCGCTTTAACGTTTGAATCATGACTGTCGACGTAAGGCAGCTTGCACGCGTTTGCGCTTCATTTCTTCTTCAAAAAAAAAAAAAAAAAAAAAAACATCTCTTATGTTGAAAATCTTCGTTGCATAATCAGGATATGTTCCGACGAATGTACCTTTAGTCTCAGTGACTTATTTTTATTCTCTCATTTAAAACACAAACAATGTGGCCGACGAAATCTACGAAAAAAAATCCTGTAAATTGAACATTTCAAACTTGAACCTTCCAAAATTCTCAATCATTCAATTATTTTTCAAATAAATCTTAAATCTCTCTCGCTTTTATACTCTAAAGCAAACAATGTAAGTTATTTCTTCAATTTGTTTAATCTTTCCTGAAAGCATTCCTTTGTCTGAGGATTTTTCTTTCAGACTGATGATTTTTTTGTCCAGCAGAGTCGGCTTGTCCAATCTGAGATGCGCGTATTTGCATTTCAGAGTCGAATTGAAGGCGCATGTTGCATTATTCTAATCAAGACCTAATACTCGTACACTACTGATTTCATTCTCACATGGGCAAGGCGGCTCATTTGTGCAGTAATGAACGCGATTGGGTGCGCCTAGACCTCGAGGAAGTACTCAAACGAACTTGTCGTTCGAGAAAGGCGCCTTTAAAAGTTAATCGTTTATTCATTACTGGAAATTAAGAATTGAAAGCAGCTAACAAGTCCTGAGATAAATCGAATTAAAGTCCAATACTAGAAGTCTAGTCTTTTGTACGAGCCAATAAAGAATTGATAAATGCTTTCAGTTATGCAAATGCCTCAAGGAAGTAATACATAATTTAAAAGAAAATTTCTTGTATTTCTGAAAAAGTTTAAAAAATAATTTACTTTTACTTTTCTCGATCTATAATGGCATCTTTGTATCTTTCACTAAAAGATTTTTAAAAAAGGCCCTCGGAGTAAATTACTAATAAACAGTATCTGTGACAGTAAAAAATCCTGATTTATCGGGAGCGAGTAAACGCGAAAGATCACGTGACTGAATGTTTTGCATAAAAACACATGTAACAAGGATCGCGGGCATTAATTCAAACCGGAGTCTACACTCCTATGCTAATTTCCCTCTGTACAGGAAATCTCGAAGGGCTAGAGGTAGAACGCACTCTTGAAATTATTAACGCGGTTCCTATAGTCGATAATGCGCGAACGCATCCTTTTTGTTTTTTATTAACTTTTTTATTCCTTTTTCTTTCTATACTTTGTGATTTGCGTGAACTACGGTCGTCTCGTGGCGGAGAGAGGAAGAGACTAAAGAGACTATCCGTAACTGCAGAACGGTTTACAAGCACTTGCTTGGTTATGGTAAACCAGTGGACCACAAAGAATCTAACATTACCTATGCACTTACATTTTCCTCTGGTTCATCTAAATTATTCGAGATAAGCCTAGGATAAATCTTACTTGAATAATCTAATTTCTATCAAAAGGAATAGGAAAAAAATACCCAATTGTAAGTAAAATGTGATACAAGTAATAAAAAAGTTTAGTTTTACTTACTCGAGCGTATTTAGTTTCCGCTTGCGGAGTCTTTGAGTAGAAGCCTGTGACTCTATAGATGCTTGATGCTCTGCGAACTTTATGATTTTGAATGAATCAGTGCTTAAAACCTTCTTTAGAACTGCTTTTATCTGGTCCCGTTTATTTAAACTAACATATGCTGACGTATCAGACAACCAAGAAACGTAAACTCCACCTGCAATAGATAAAAATATAACATAAATTCATTTATTATATTAAAAACTTCGAAGATACATCTATGAAAACAAATTTTACCGAAGGGATTAAAAAGTTGCGTAATATCGTTCATTTTCCATTCTTGTGGAAATGATAGATGGAAAACGTGATCTCTGCTAGGATTAGCTGGAAAATGATTAATTAATTAACAACTATAAATTATTTTTCATATTTGATCAAGTTTACTATATAATGATATTGGAATCTGAAATCTTTGGAAAAACTTACGATCTTTTCCTACTAAGTTAATGTATGGAACGTCCTTTAGTCTTGCAATGAGCAATCTACAATTTTACAATGTGTTAAATTTAAGTTAACTTTGTATTAATTAAATAAACACTAAATGAATATGCTCTTACTTGTTTACAAAAGGAGTGAGTAAAGGAGAATCCGCAAGCACTGTATCGATAGGAGGCTGTTCTAGGGAGCCTTAAAAAGAAAAATATATATCTTTTATGTTTAAAATTTTATTTTTTTTTTATATTTTGAAAAATAGAAATAATTATATACTCACCGAGGTAATTGCTCATAGAAATAAAACACAAGCCAGTTATGTAAGCATCGTAACCAGCTTCGTGACACTTTTTGTTTGAAGTTGAATAACTTCGATCCTTTATAGGAACAATTTCAGGAATTGAGAAAGGAGGCTTGCTTAAAGTTTCAAGAAGGAGTTGTAGAATCGAACAAGACACTTTGTCTTTGAACTGCGGCGATTGACTTAAGACTTTAGTGTCTAAAATTCTTGGGAAAAGTCCATGGACTAAGGCCTTAAATTCGGTGTAAGATTTCGGGAGTGGATTGAAGAATTGGCGAATTATATGACAGATATCCAAAAGCATGTTGTGGCCGACAATCAATTTTCCCTGTTAAACAATATTTTGAAAACATTAATATACCTTTATATTTTGACAGTGGAAGAAATAGAATTTCATTAGGAGTTACAAACCGAATCAGCAATTTTTCTTAAAACCGCACTGAGACCAACAGCATCTTCGATTTCTTTTTTCTCCTTTTCCCTCCTTTCGATCTCCTTTTTTTCCTCTTCTTCTTTTGTTCCCGTTTTGGTAACGACAATTATTTGTCCAGGTCCGTCTGATTTGAACTCCAGGTTAACTTTTTTCGGCCACCTTCTTCTTGATTCTTGATGTACAAGTCGTCTGATAAATGCATTGCATCTGTCTATCGAGAGTTCTTCTGCCTCGGAATTGATAAACTCTTCAATTCTAGAACTAGAAAATATAAACCATCATTGATAAACAATTCTGATATCAAAACTACATTTACAATTAATTTTCCGATCTCCTGATTCAAAATTGAATTTCTTACCAAATTTCTTCTATCTGAGATTTGTCGTGATCAGGAATAGGAATTAACTCAAGACCTTCCTCCCTGATTCTCTGTTTCTCTTTCAGATTTTTTTTAAGTTTTTCCTCTTCGTTTGAAGTCAAATAAGGAATGCCAAAGTTGAAGAGCTTATTGAAATCAAAGCCTTGATTCGCCAAAAAGGAAATACTCGAGGCTTGGCAAATAAATCGACAATCTGGAGCTCCACGATTTAGAGGTTGTGGAAATGCATAGAAGTTGTATGACTGTTGATTGTACCTGTTAAGAAATTTCAATTAGAATCAATGATAGCCTCACTTTTCCTTTTTATAATGTAATTAATAGAAGAACTTTTTAAGTACTTGTTTGTTTCCTTGTCGAAGGAGAAAACTGATAGGCCCAACTGTACGAGAAGAAAATCCATTGAACCAGATATTATTTTTGAATAATATTGTGCAGGTGTATCAAAAGCTGTGGCATCTGGTCCTGTATTTAATCCAGTAAACTCAGTGTCTATGCACAAAAATGAGGCTCCCTCCAAAACTTTGTCAAGCTCTGACAAAACCTCTTTTAAATCTTTATAAAGAAAAGTTTTATTAATTTAAAAGATAATTGTTTGTATATTATTATATCATTAATTACTGTCAATTATTGTATAAATAAATCTTTCATGCCTTTTATTCCTATTTTTGAACTTGTTAGACAAAAACATTGGAAAATTTAAAAAGATTACTAGTCCCATATTAGTATTCCTATATTAGGAAGTGCATTTATTCTTTAAGTAAAATTTCCAATATTTTATTTAATTAAATTTGTAAAGATTTGGTATATACCATTTTTAGGTTATCTATAAAGACTTACTGGTGCGTATAACTTCCATTGTGATTTTTTACTGTATTAAGTTACTTTTAAAATGAAATATTAAGGTATTATTTATTTAGTCTGTGAATATCTTTATTTACTAAATTTGATCAATGAATAAAGGGTATTATATACATAATAAACAAAATCTTCGAAATCAGACAGTCGAAAGTCGCGACGAGAGCGACGAGGACGACCGACGAATCACGAACTTCGTCGACGAAGCTGCTGCCAACGTTGCAAAGTTGGTCAAATTGTCGATATTGTTGATACATATTGTCATTGGCAGCATTGGCTTTAATTTTTCAAATTTAGCGCGCGATTCAAAAGTGATAATGAATAATTATAATAATTACATATATATGATAATGAGTAATTGTCTCGTGTGTTTAAATTTGGATGTAAGGCATAAGAATGACAATTTATTTTAATTTCAACAATTCTATTTGCCTATTATCACTTTTGAATCTGGTTTGGTAGATGAGTTGGCACGGGTGACGGGTGACGCGACGGACTGCGGACTGCGCAGGTGTTATTTGAAAATTACATGCAATGTGATAAAATTTCACTATTATCATATTCGTTTCATCTTCATCTGCAAATTTGACGTATTATTTACAAAATCCATTCAGTGAATATATAATTGCATATAAATGTTCTACACTTGTGTATCTTCTAAACATATTATTACGTAACTCCGCCGAAATACAATTTAATTTCATAAATATTTTTAATTTTGAGGTTATTATCACAGTTTGCACTCAACAATATTTATATTGTTGAATAAAATAATTAAAATCTCTTAAATAAAAAATTTTAATCTCCAATTATAAATGTTGCTAAGCAACTGGAAAGAAGAGTGAAAATGGCAAGTGAAATTGAGACTTTTGAAAACGAAGATGAAGATGTAGTTCTTCAGGTATATAAGGTTTATTATTAAATATTATACATAAATGAATTATGATGTTTAAAATGTTTAAAGTAGCTTATAAATAAATTAATCCTTAAATTAAGTTCTTTACCATTTTTCAACGTATATTCCAGGCATATAAGTTACTGAATTTTTAGAATTCAAAATATTTTACAAATAAATTTCAAATTATTACATATAATTTTTCACGTATAGGGCAGCGAATTACATACAGCTTTAGTGGAAATGGGATTAAATGATTTTGAATGCGTCCGAGTACAAAGAACTGAATACTGTGATAAGGAAAACATAGATAATAACTTGTGGTCCAGGGTAAGTATTAAAATAGCAGTTAAATTTGCAAAAGTTGATAACTTTATAATTATATTAAAATAATGTTTCAGATTTTTCTACCAATTAATGAAAGAATCTACGATACTATTTGTAACTATTTCCTTCATACGACACAGGTAATGTTTTTTGAACAATAATTATAGGAATTTATACCTCTTTATTTCAGTTTAATAATTATTGAAGTATCATTAATTATCAATTAATGATAGCTGAAATACAATGTTCCAGGATAATCAGTACTTAGATAAACAATTAAAAATTATTCTGAGATTAGAGTGTCTTCTAGATGATCATGCATTTAAAATTAGAAGTCTTATAAATGGAAAGAATCAATGCTTTTTGAAGTGAGTAAAATAGTAAACGTCGTTTCATCCATTTAATTTCTTTCATTAAAAACATCTACTTTCCTATTTTAAAAACGGAATTGAATTTTTAGAAAAGCGTTGCACTGGTTGCCTTTCGTAGGTTCATCGTTAACAATTGCGGCATGTGGATTGAATGAAAAGTATACAAATATTTTGAATATGGTACTAGCATCCTCAGTTTTCAGTTTAATTGCACATCGAAGGTTTTTACGATGGACTGCTACGAAGAATCTCAAACATCTTATATTTTTACAAAATGAAATGTATCATTCATGTAAGAAAAGTCTTAAAATTTTGAAATTCTCCTTTAAAATGAGATTGGATTCAACAAAATCTGGTCAGAAGTTTATGCAAGTGTCAATTTTACTTAGGTAAATTTTTGAGAAAACTGAAAAGATCAATTATTAATAGATATTTCGCTTTACAGAGAACTGGAGAAATCAAAGCAAATGTATCTTCCACCTTTGACTGAAATTCTTATATCATCTCTAGAAAATATTTCACTTACGTATTATCAAGCGTCCAACACTATTTTGAAACTTTTACCAATTTCATTGAATACAGATGATTTAATAACGGCTTTTGGAAGAGAATCTTTCTTTATACAGGGTGAAGTTACTTATCAGTCTTTAAAGGTAAACTTTTAATTTAATTTAATTTTTATTTATTTTAAACCAGTTAAAAATTCTTATTTTAATGAAACCATCAAAATAAAAAAAATTAAAACATTAAATTATTTTAGAATTTACTAAAATTTATTTTACAGAGTCTCTACTATAGCTATATCCTTCTTCAGTCAGAAATGCTTCATCTTTTAGCTATTGCATATAGTCGAGAAACCTGGAAAAATTCTAGTGGATGTCCGGAAATAAAACTCTCTCACATTATAAATAATCTCACAATTATTTTGAAAAAACATCACTCCAAAATATTGAAATTATTAAATGAATACTCAAGCAAGAAATTTGTACCTGAGCATAAAGAATTTAATTTTAGGGGATCTAAAGTTTCGAAATGGCAGGATCTCTACGTCCACTTAGATTTAACAGCCTACAGATTACAAACAGCTTATAAAGGTATAATTTTAACTTTAGAAGAGATTGATTCACGTGCAGATGAAAACTCAAACGAAGATTTGTCTGAAACGATAATGCAGAATTTAAACGAAATTTACAAACAAATAGATACTGCGAGAAGTTTCACTGAATTTAGCAGTTTGCTTGTTGCTAAACTGCAACACGAACAATCTAAGGAATTAAAAATTAAAGAAAGGAAGTCTGTTTCTGAAGGATTTAACTCTGAAGTGCCTGTAGTTCTTGACTCAGAACCTGAAATTTTTGATGAAGTTTTTGAAGAATACATCAAAGAAGAATACTTAAAACCTCTATACGAGGATGGAGACGAATCAGTCATAGAGAATCGTAAATTTGATAATTTGTTAGCTAAGAATTTCATGAGTGAATTGAAAGATGCCTTAATAGAAAAGCACAAATCTATGTCTGAAAGAGAATCTAAAGCTTTGCAAAGGATGTATAAAAATGTTACACAGGAAATTTCATCTAAAGGAGAAGACAAAACTTCCGAAATCGAAAGACAGATTCCTCCTCCTCCTCCTCCTCCTCCTCCTTCTCCTTCAATGTCTTCATTAAGTCTTTCTGCATCTCTGAATGACGATGATGTTTTCATAAATAAACAGAAAAAAATTCTGCCACTGATTCCGGATCTTTTAAAGTCTGATCATGAGAAAGAAAAAATTACTTTAACAAATGCAAGTCAAATTGAAATATCAAACGATTTGCAACAGGAAAAATGTGCTTTGAATACATTTAGACAGCCAACATTGAGTCAGAATGGAGACAATGATGATATTGGAGAAATGGATGTTCAAAAATTTTCAATAATTGAGTGTAAACCGAATTTACAATTTCCTGCATTCCTTAAAATTTCAGAGGAAACATTCATTGGAAGTGGGGAAAATTCTGACGAAGAAGTCGTTAAAAGTGAATTTGAAGATGATGAAAGTTAATTTGTTGTATTTTACGAAGTAATGAATAATATTTATTTAATGAAGTTGTATTTTATTATAAGTATTCGCTTGTGTTTTTTTGAACCATTTTTCCATTAGTTTTATTAAATTTATTATATTCTTCTAAAGTTTTATATTGTATTTACAAATTTTATTTCTAAACTACGATAAATGAATTTAAAAAATTCAATTGAAATATAATTATGTTATTTTAGTACCTATTTATTAAGTAATTTCTGTTACAAAGAATGACAAATTGGAATTCTATTTTTTAAATTTCGGACGGATATCACATATAATTTTAGCGCCTCTAGTGGAAGAAAGTATAAGTTTTTAGAAATTGACAGAAGTCTGACATCGAGTAAAACTCCAAAAAATATTATTAAATAACTTTTAACTGGAAAACGTATGAAAGTTAACATATAAGTTATAACAAAATATTTTAAATAATGCCTCTTCCTGCTGCGTTAGCAGCCCGCTTAGCAAAAAGAGGATTAATTACAAGTTCTCAAAAACCTGGTAAGTATAAAATCAAAGTTATTTTAAAAACATATTTGGTATATTTTGTATTGTATAATACAAAACTTGAATAACTTGTTTATTTACTAATATTTTCTTCAAAATTTATTAAAGGAATATTAATTATTGTTATCGTTTAGTTTAAGTAGCTTCTAATTTCAATGGAAAGCTAAAATATATAAAAAGAAGTTAGATTTGAAACTGAAATTCTTATTATTCAATAATTTACAAATTGTATTAATTTTGCAGAGTCTGCAAAAAAGGAGTCAAAAAAGAAAGTGCACGAGGAAGTAATTGCCGAAGATTATGATAACACAAAAGATGATATTAGCCACATTGATCTCAAACAACAGTTCATGGTAAGTATAAATGATTTAATTGTGTCATTAGGGTGTTGATCCAAATTCTAATCTTAAAATTAAATTTCTCAATTTAAGTATGCAACAAATATTAAAACTTCTTTAGAGAGGGAAAAAGTATTTACAAGTAAAATGAGGTTAGAACTTGGTTTTATTTCCTTTAAACATGGAAAACCTTAATTGTCTGAAGAACGGAATCGATACACTGGATGTTTAAGAAATAAAATTGCAATAACTTTTAGGGTCAGAGTGGCTGTCCCAATAAATATAATATTTACCACGAATGCAATAGAAGGTGTAAAGAAATGTGGGGAGCCGGGCATTTGCAACCATCAGAAGAGTATTTGATCAAACAAATGCGTATGCTTCAAAAATATCCTTTACCAGAGACTTGGAAAGCTGTTTATGATCCTGGAGCGTAAGTTTATATTCCGCTGATTCATGCAAAAAAAATTAAAAATCATTTCTTATTTGAACTACTTGAATTAGAACTTTAAAGAATACATTTTTCCTTTCGAATTATTCTAATAAATAAATATCACTTTTTTCAATAGGGGACAGCATTATTATTGGGACTGGGCTTCAGATTTAGTATCTTGGTTGCCTCCAGGCCATCCCAAGTGTCAAATTTCTCAACCAGCTTCTCAATTAAGAGAAGAATTACATCTTAAAGCTGCAGAACAAGATGACAATATGTCAAGTGATGATAGTGGAAGTGAGCAAGAACCAATGGAAGTAAGCAATTGTATTTTAAAGAAATTTATTAATTCCACTCAAGTTTTGTCCAATATATTATATCTTTAATTAATATTTAGGTGGATGAAGTAGAAGTGAAAAAGGATAGAAAACAAGATAATCGAGACAGGCCCAAGCCTGAAACCAGAAAGCCTCCGAGAAGAGAAACTAAAGAGAAGAAAGATCGCCCTCTGGATCCTATGGATCCTGCATCATATAGTGATATTCCCAGGTACAACTTTTATCTTTTCATTTATTTTCTTTTCTTTTAATCTTGCTATTTAAGCAATTTTTATGGTGTATCTGTATCATAATGATGTTTCTTTTCAGAGGTAAATGGTCGGATGGATTAGCGCGAAATAACGAAGCGAAAACTGGAGCCGACACAACTGCATCGGGACCTTTGTACCAGATGAGGCCCTATCCAAGTCCTGGTGCTGTACTTCGATCAAATAAATCTAGTAAACCGGAGGCAGAAACCTCTAGTAAACCCAAGGTTGCTTTTCCGGAAAAACCAGAATAACTTTTATGATTAATTGTAAGTTCCTAAAATAAATTATTTTTCGTACAGCCAATCTAAAATGTACTACCTTCGATTAACGGAAAGTCGTTGTAAAATGAGTATTAAAGTATTTTTTATTCGTGGCAAAAATAAATTTTATTGATTTTATTATTTTATATTATATTATTAGAATATGTAGACATTGTTATTAAACCTGACATGGTTTTTTTGAATGACTTAAAGTTTTAAGAAGTAAAAAAAATCGAGTTTATTAATTACTTTAAATAAATAATTTAACCATTACGTTAACTTTGAGAACCACAATTCCAAATTTAAAAATGGCGCGCATTTTCAAAGCGTTCGCAGCGCGCTTTCTTGTGAACTTCTTGATCTTGACATATCACATAACCTATAATCATCGTTTTATGGCGACGAAAAACGGTGCTGTCATACAAGTTTTTCCGATGTTTTTGAGCTTCTCCGTGAATTGTGCGCGTGTTAGGAACGTATGAAAACTCCACTTTCTTGTGGAAAAAGACATTTTCACCATACGGTCCGTCCTTCGCGGTGAAAGAAGTAAAAAACAGTTTTCGTTTCGCGAAAATTTCGCTGAAGTCTTCAGATTTCCTTGTTCAGACAATTTTGGTAGCGACGACTTTCTACAATCTCGATCGTGTGTATCTTCAAATTGCAAGTTGAAAAAAAATATAGAAGCCGGATTATTATGACGGATTTTCACACACTGCTTAAAGAAGCAAGTGAGTGAAATCAAAAAATATTCTATTTTTTCATTTCTTTTCAAACCAAGCGTGGCTACCGTGTGTACCTGTGTTTGTGAGTTAATAAGGTGCTCAACGGGGTATCCTGTGACTATACAAAAATGATATTCGTTTTTGGTTGCTTTTAGATTTTGTCATCAACATTTAAAATATTTCGAGCAAGTTTAAAGGTTTTCTTCTTTTAGGCTTACAAATATAAGTGAAATTTTTTAGAATGAAAATGATTCGACCCTTTAATTTTTTGTTTGTTTACACTGGCAGTTTTTGACAACTGCCGATTTTTGTATTAATTGTATTAATTGTATTTTAGACTAGAATTAGATTTAAAATTCACAATCAGGATTATCATTTATCTCTAAATAGATTTTTTTTTGGTTTCAGCAATTTCATCCCGAGTGTAATATCAAACTGCACACTTTGAGATCCTATGGAAAATAATCACAGTCCTAAATACAGCAGTGGACTTTATAAAGTCATCGCTTGAGACAATATTGAGCAAGGATGCATAAATAAAAGTTGACTTTTTTATAAGAACATGGAATATCTGATAAGAAGGATTGCAGAGTGCACAACTCATTGGAACGTTCTTTTTACAAACGTACTGGAAACGTTGAGTCTTAACTTCCCATCTTCATAAGATTTTTTACAAAAATTTTATTATAGAAACTGCCTAGTTGATTGTTACTATAGATTAAAGTGCTTATGAAACAATGACTATTGTGACAATTATTGACTTCCGAGGCCATAAGAATAATTAAAACGAAAAGTATTCTTGAAAACAATAACTCTCGTCGTAGGTGCCAAAGTAATTTAAAAGATTATTGGTTCAGTCACAACGAACTTAAAAGCAGAAGTCAATGTTTCCATAAAATTTCACAAATTTTATACTTCATTTTTGTAACTCGTGTGCTGCAACTTACGTGCATTCATTACTCGAAGTGATCACAAGGCCTATATAAAATATATTTTTCTGAGGCAAATTTTGTGCAATTTCTGAATTCAAAAGTGACACTTTGTACATTCTAAGCTTCTTATAAACGGGACTCATTATTCCACGTATTTTATACTATTGGGATACTAATTAAGGAGAAATTTGTACCTGGTATGTTTCAAACAATTTATTTTCTTCACACTATCTGAATGTAGTAGTTAAAATATTCTAGTAATGTGGTTTATTATTCTTTCAGTTTCTAGAGGTACATTTGAGTTGATCCTAATGCTGAAAGGAAGTTTAGAGACGTACCACGACATCCGTAACGAAGAAGAGTCGTCTTACGTAACACTCAGCAATGGACCTTTCGGTAAGGAAATATTTTTGGAATAAAATTAAAATTGTTTGCTTTTTTTTTATTCAATGAAAGGGATACAGTAATTGTAGAAATAGAAGGTATTTCATCCGAAGTTTGAAGATCTAGAATTATTAGCCGATTATTTACAATTAGATCTTAAAGTATTAGGAGTAAATAGTCTTTATGTAGTGTACGATATGAAAAAAAAAAGGATTGAAACATATGTATATGAATTCGCAAGTAAACAGAAAAAGCATGTGAGAAGAAACTGAGGAAAAGCAATAGAGGAGAGATATAAGAGACTTGGTGAAGGTGTTGAAAAGTAAAGTGTTGAAAGAGACATGTTCAACTGGATTAGCAGAGAACTATTTAATAGAAGTAAGAGAAAATGTGAAACATATTTTGAAATAGTGCAAATAGTAGGTACAAGTATTTTGGCTCCTAGTTTTTAACAGTAGGAATGTATAGGAAACATGTGGAAACAATTGTGCATAAAATGCAGCATTTCAAATGATTGAAATACGAAAAAAACAGTGAAATATTATTGCCATTTTTACGAATCTAAAAAATATATTAGAAACAAATTCAATTAAGTTAAATATTAAAATATATTTTGCTTCTAAATAGTTACGTTTTTCTCTATTATTACAGCTCATGTAGGTGAAGCTTCCAGCTCAGGAAGAACCGAATACAACCACATCCTGGAAGATATTTACATCGTTAATCCCATCCTCTGTGTTCATTGTAAGTTTTAATTTTATTTTATTTAATAAGATTTTAGTTAGTCAGCCATTTTGGATAAAAATTCAAAAAGTTAGAGCATTTTAATAATTTTTGATGAGCCAAATAACGCGAGATACGGAAAAAATGTTAATAATCATAATTATTGGTCTTAAGATCTAGGAATTCTCCCTTCACCACTTTTGATAGGGTAATTAGTTTTCTTTTTAATCGTGAAACATATTGTTAAAAAATTAAAAATCCAATTTCCCCGACAAAAAAGGTAGATATGAGAAAATATTTCAAAAAAATGATTGACCTTCAAAATTAACAATTAAAGTTTAAGATATATCTGTTCAAAGATCGAACAAGTTTCTAATTTTTCATTTGTATAAATTAAATTTAAAATCGCTTAAATTTTTATAATTTGCAACATTTACTTCTCTTTTTGTTACAGGTGAAGACTATATTTGGGGTACCGGTAAAGTCGGCTTCAAGTGTAAAGGTAAGAATAAATTTATCAATATTGTCGATCGTTGGCAACGCAGACAGCTTGACGTTATATAATGATTAATGTTTCCAAGATACTAAATAATTCAAAATGTCTCTCCTATTTGCTTTGCCAAATATCGTGTGCATAGAAAATAGATAAAGATTTCATATCATCTAAAGTAACTTGGAAACGTCTGCCTCACATCGAAATGTGTTTATCTCTTGATGATTACACTTTTTTCTCTGTCTCATTGCAACATCTGCTGTCTCTCAAGGGTCTTTAGTTCTATATTATCGCACGCAAATGGCTCCCGAATTACGTGCTAACGTCACTAGAGTTTGCACTAAAATTCGAGATGGTCATCTGGAAAAATTAGTCGTAAATATGGTCGCTATTTAAAGATACGGAGAGATTGGCTAGAGTCGTAATAAAAATCTTTCTAATGTAAAATATATCAAGAGAAGCTCACACCTCTGAAAAATTTTGCAATAATTTCCAAATGAAAGTGAAATTGATTTTAACTTAAAAATCGTCCAAAACTGAAAAATCAGAATGCTCTTGTACTTCTCTGTTAAATCTAAAATAGTTTAAATTGGATGAGTTCCAAATTCTGACGTTTCGGATTCTTAAATTTAAAATATATGAGCTTTCTGATTTTCACTTTTGCAGTTATATTGATTCTTATGAAAGAACCAGTAAATTCTCTCTACTTTAGTAAGTTAGAAATGTAATAAATTCACGTTTGCAAGTTTTTATTTGATGTAATACCGAAACGTACTTAAAATGCAAAAATATTAGGGTATTAATTTTAAGCCCATATTTCGCAAGAATAAATGACTTATTCGAGGTATTTAATTTTGCCTATATATTCTCGGTTATCATATTTAACTAACAAAGGCCTTCTACGTTCATTGCATATCTCGTCACGTGTATCTCGTTCGTGCCAGATGTCGAGTAATCTAAATGACGCGATTTTTTATGGAAAGGGAATATCGTGGGACGTGAGACGCGACAATAAAAACTTAATTTTTTTACTAGACTTAATAAGACTATCGTACATGTCCTTTTGTGTATTGTGCACAGCCTTCGGCTTCCGACGTTTAATGCCTCGAACTAACGAATTTGAAACTTGACCGAATTAATATACTTAGGATGTTGCAAATTAGCTTTCAATTTTTTCAGAATTATTTTGCCAGTATTCCACATCTAAAATATTCCAAATATTTTTAAATGGTTACGATTAAGTCTCCTATAGATGAAATAGAAGCTGATTGCTCAATGAATATATACAATTTTATTTTTATTGAGACATAACGGTCTTTTTAAAAAAATTGCATCTTTTATAAAAAAATGATACTTTAGCGGGAAAGAAATTGTATTTTCAATATTTTTTAGAAGCAAATTGCAATTTCAGTTGCTGGAAGAGAAAAAAAGTGGGAGAGAAGTAATCATTGGTTTATTTCACAGAAATTAGAAAACTTAGTTCGTATGCTGATTTAAATTTTAATGACAATTCAGTGATGCATTTACTCTACATAATAGGATAAGCGATATGATCTTTTACAACGGAAATACGTTTTTATTCAGGTCCATCGAGATACCGTATCAGAAGTTTGACATAAAATGCTTTAATAGCAAGCGAGTTTTTATATTATTTTTAAAAAGCTAAAACATTGAGAGGCTGCACCATTTAAAATTGCAGATAATAAAATTGGAACACAAAGCAACACCCCATGACAGAAATATTTATATGAAAAAAATGCCTTCTTACTTTGAATTCCTCCTTTACTTGGCTACTTCCCAGGAAAAAAGAAACGATTGAACGATTGCTTTAGTGAATTGGATTTTTTTAAGAATGCGGATTCAGCAGTCGTCTTTCTGAATCGGAATGATGTGTTTCAATCGATCACCCAAATTTAGATGGTTATATCATAAAATTTTTAATCTCAAAGCCTCAGACCAATTCAAATTTACTAATCGATTTCTTATTCCTGGGTTCCACGATTAAAAATAATTTTCAAACTTTATCTGCAAGATAAGTAATAGAAAACTTGTCTCGAAGTACAAAGGCAATCTTATATCAGTCTATTATTTCAACACATTTAAACCATGAGTGTTTTAAATGCGGATTTGTGCGATATGAATTATTGCAAAATGTGCTCCATCATTTCCCTGTCAGAAGAAAAAAAAATGAGATAACAAAAAGGCGCGGATTCTATACTTATAATTTAATCAAGATTGAACAATTTTTCAAATCACTATTTGCAGTTCTTCTAGAATTCTCAAGGGATGATCTCGACAATGTCATCTTTATATTATAGAAATTAATGACAATTATTAACAATTCTCAACCCTCTAAATTCTCGACCCTCTCTTATGAAAAAATACTATAGAAAAATCATCAAAATTTTAATATTATTTATTTCTATCATTCCTTTTTTCTATAATTTCCTCGGGATTATAAGGAAATCTCTATAGGAAGCTGCAAAAATTCGTGAAGAATTCTAATTACATAATGTGGACAAACTTTCAAGTATTCAGGATTTGATACTCTGAAAAAGTGTATTTTCTTGAAATCGATGGACTTTTTCACTCAAATTTGAATTTTGAAGTGCTGACATTTCGTACTAGCATTTTTTTTCAGATTTTGAATCTCGATTAAAATGGTGTACTTTTGTTCGGGACAGTACACCGAGCCGGCATCGAACCAATCGATAGTACATGCTGCAGCCGTTTGAGGCGCCACTGTAGCATAGTAACACGTGTACAGAGCGGTTTTCAAGTGGCGTACTCTCGTGTCCCCTCCCCCTTCACCTTGCCTTGTCGTTCCAGTTCGACCGCCAGTTTCTTTTCTGAAACTCGCCCCTCCCTTTTCTCTCACTCCCCCACTCTCTCTTTCTCTCTTCCTCTCCCTCTTTGATAATACTCCCTCTTTAATGTTCTCTTGGCTCCCCCCTCGTTAGCTGAGCCATCGTATGACCCAGGGACGGATATGATTCCGTCGATACCCGCTCGCCTTTCAAGAAAGAAAATTAATTTTCTTTGTTCTTTTTTTTCCACTGACATCGAATACATATTTTTTGTCTCTTCAGAAACCCACTCGAAAAAATTGGCTTCTATTGTGAATCAAGGACGGTGAAAAATGACCCTTAAAGTGCACACATATCCCATTCAAATGGTCAATTTCACCCAAGTGACAAGAAATACTCGCTGAAAGAAAGCTATCGTATATTTTAAAATGGAAATTTAACAAAATATCTATGAAACTGAGTTTGAAACTTCATTTTACAATGTACTGTAATTTAGAAAAAAAAATTATTTTAGAAAGAAACTTTTGAATATATAAAAAAAATTCTGAAGGCAGGTAACGACAGTGTGAAACCGTAAAAAAATCTCGGATCTCACAGGCCCAGAATGCACTTTAAGGGTTGAGGATTAGGGTATCACAGATCGCTTCATTTCACTCTCTTTAGGCACTGGATAAATTTTCTGATGACCTAATTGAATATTCTAGCATGTTCATTAACCCCAACACCACCACGATATTTTTGGACAAAATGTATAGGCTTTCTTCTGCAGCTATTTTAGCCCCAAATTTAACATTGATTATTTCTCTGAGAATTTGTTAGGGGAAATATTACCAGACTTTAAAACTTGGACTTTATCTTACTTTCCGCCTGGACTCCCAAAGTAAACTGTTATCAAAAATTTCCTATCTTTTTTGTATTTGAGAATGCTCAATGTAAAAGATATATTATTCATGTATTGAAAGTCTAATGATTTTTACTTGCTGGGCTAATATCGAGAGATCAAATAATTTTTTTATAGGATTTGAGTTGACAACCTATAACTTTCGAAGCAATTATCAGATTAGATTACACTTTGGCACACTCGTTTAAGGCATACAAAGAAATTATAAGTTCGTTATCCAGCTATTTTGGACAAAAATTCAAAAAGTTAGAGCATTCATCAAATGTTTGAAACGTAACGCACTTTTTGTCGATTTTAGACCCCTCCTTCCTTGACACCGCGTATTACACTTCTGGACCCTTTATGTTATTTGCATGTGAAAAATAAATATTATTCAACTCAAAGCGCGAAAGTTTCAACTCAAACTTCTATCGAATGCAGAAAAAACCCTTTGAAGAATACATGGGCTTTAAGGTCATAAAGGGAGCGTTACCCAACATCCTACCCCTATGTACATTGTTAAAAATGTTTGCAAAATTAATATACTGTTAAAATACATTTTGTAAAGTCATTTGCATATACCGTAAATTAAATTTAATATATTACCATGTTTTAGAATTAGTATAAAACCATATTAAAATTTATATAGGGTATATTAATATTAATATACGATATATTAATATTAATATAAGATATATTAATATTAATATAAAGTATATTAATTTTAATATAAAGTATATTAATTTTAATATGGCTGTATATTAAGTCTAAAACATAATGGTATATTAAATTTAATTGACGGTTTATGCAAATGACTTTACTCACAGTATATTAAATTTTGATCACTTTTTTAAACAGTGTACTGTATATTTGGAGGACCTTCCAATCCCCTTAAAGTGCGTTACGCAATACTCGAAAGGCGCCAAAGCAGGGTGTCAATCAGTTTAGAATTTTAAATTTCCTGCCATTTTGACACCTTGATAGGAGTCAAAGAAGAAGTATTCTAAGTGATAGTAGTATTATGTAGTAAGACAGTAAAGTTGCGGAGGAGTATGATGTGCTGATGGTAGGACAATTAATGTCATGCCTTTTTCTTTTTCATTTTCTAATGTGAATATTTTATTTTAAGATTTATTTCATCTCTCCTGAAAAATCGTTGAAATGACTTATGCACCTTTCACTTCACAGAAAATCCCAGGGATATTTTCTATCCTGAAATTGAACAGAAATATTGTAGTGTTTTTATCCACTCGAAAATAAAATTTCTTTGCCACCAGATAATTTTAGCTGCTATGCAAAACAAGTATAATACTATACTTTTATTTGACTTCACATAATTCTTATCCGACGGAGGATAAAAAATAATGGTCAATATTGTTTTAGAGGGTTGCAACGTTTCTATGTAAACTTATGATAGGAAAAATCTCCGAGATTTTTGTGTGTTATCGAAATTGCGACGATGGTAACGTTCGACGAAATTGGCACGCGTTTGTCCAAGAATATAATGCAAAAAAAAGGATTGAAGCGCGATAACAAGAGAGCGAAGTTGTAACCTGTAAAACACCTACGTGACTCGGTTTGCAATGGTTACCACCAACCAGTTCGTCTCACAGTATGCGTTCCTTTTGTACGTTCGACACGGTTTTCGACACATTCAGCCTTGTGGCCCTTGGCCATCCCACGCACATGGCAAATGTTTTAACTATGACCTCTTTCTGCCTTGTGGTATCGTATAAAATTCACGGCTTCTCACCCATTCTCACCTTGATGTCAGCGTCATTCACGTGTACATCTCTGAAAACAATGGTTCAATTTGTTACAAAAAAAAAAGAATAGTTTCATTGCGTTAAAAAATATTCCAAGGCCATCAGCATCCGAAACTTAAGATTACTGTAGGAATTTTTCTTCATTTCGAAATCTTCACAACAATCTCGCCTCCAACCGAGGTGATATTAAAGCCATCACATAGGTCGCCACCTATTCACCTTTTTTCATCTATTTTGGAAATTTGTCACCTTTTCATATTTTTTCTTTTTTTTGATCATTATGAAGTTATCATCGGTTCAAATTGAACTTGATCAATTTTGAACGCTTCGGCGAAAAATAAGTTACTTGAAACCGGTCATGGAATCGACCCCCACTTTTTATTTTGTAAACGAAATAAAGTAAATTATTAAATTTAAATTAGTAAATTCCCTTTGAATTAGTTAGAAGTCTTATTTGAACTTTGAATTCTTCATTCAAGTACGTATTTAGAATTAATTTGCATTTGTAAAGAATAAAAATCTAGACGGCAAGGAGTGTTGCTTGGTAGAATAGACCTTTGATTTTGCACTTGCTTTTGCAAGAGCAGTTGTCGTAAAAGATTTTTCAAGTGAAACTCTCTATAGCGCTTATTCTGTGGAGGAATGCCGATGACACCAACTGAGATTTATGTGGAGGCAGCTGATAGCGATTTGGCAAGTGTTTGTGCGGACTCGCACGTATGCGTTATGTCCACGAGAAAAATCTTCAAGCATCATACAATTGCACGTGTTCTGAAAGAAATTATGACAGAAGTCGGGCATCTTTTCACAGACGCAATTTTATTTTTGTCTACTGCCTGATGTAATTCTTCAACGTGATAAAATCTTTCTTAAAATACATCTTTCATTATTCTCGGTTCATTATTTTTTCATCATTCATGAGATTATAATCAAGATCTCGGTATTTCATCAAAATCTGTAATCTAATTGAAAAATTTTTTTCGTTTTATTTTGAGTTCCTTGCAGCCTCTGTTTTAATTTTGCTTTTCACGTTTTTTCTCTTTGGGGCGAACTTGTTCGCCTTTGAAACATTCTGGATTTAGCTCACGTCTTCAACTTTTTTGTGGTGCATACTTTTATTTTGTTTTTAATTTTTGTAAAAGTTTGCATTGGGTAGAGATTGCAAGTGAATACATTGAAAAATGAGAGTTCGAAGGACAATCAAACGAGGTCAAAACCAAAAGTCCTCGATCCCAGTAAAAGACGAAGCCTTAATCTGCTAACACTTCTTCTCTTTTACTTTTATTCTATTTTTTTTTTTACATTCAATTCTCAGATTATTTTAGTGAAGTGAATTTTGTGAAACTTACTAAATTTTAAATTACATCACTTACAAATTTAAATTACATATAGATAAAATCTCTGTTAAATCTTGGTGAATTAAGTTTAAGGACTCAGAATATTCGAAAGATAGTCGAAGTTAGAAAAGAACGATTTTACAAATTCCAAGAAGTTTACTTTTGCTTTTTACATAATTCAAGAAGTCATGAATCAGGATTCTCACACTTCGCGTCTGCGAAGTTACACGTGAAGAATCCTCACACAATCCAGTCGTGATTATCGTATAGTTCTTCAATGGATTCAGGGATTCAACCATTCAAGTCGAGTCGATTTGATTTGATCCATTCGGTTGAGTCGAAAGGCTCGCACATATTGTGGCCATAGCCTTTGGCCTTAATCGACCGAATTAAATCCGTCGACCTCGACTCCCTCCCTCGCACTTATACGACCCCAGTGCACTTTAGCCCTCGTACATTCGCCTCGTTGAAAATATATCACTAGGATTCAAAAATTAAACCTTTCTTTATTAAAACTGGAAAAACGATCATTTCCTGCTTTGGGATGAATTTATGTCAGTCATCAATTTTAATTTGAAGAACGCTTGATTTTTTATTTCAAAATTTTCTTTTTTAATATAAAGGATGAGAGTTTGAAGTTAGTTTTTTTTTAGAATCAAGTATCGCATATCGTTATATCGACAAGTTTGAGTCACGAACTGCTGAAAGTAAATAAAAAAGTCTCGTTATAGAAAACTTACTTTACGCAGGGAAGTTTTGAAACTCAGGACTTTTTTATACAAAAATGGTCATCATCATGCTTCTTAAAGTGCACACAAACCTTGTATAAGACGTCGTGCTGCGTGCACATTATACTTTGCTACACTTTGGTTCATGCATCAGGCGCTCGTCAAAAAAATGCTTTAATTGAACCTACGCATGCAAGAACGGGGATCGTACGATTTCTCGGCACATTATTTTGTACCATAATTCCATTACCTTAGATATAATATTTCAAAAGTAAGAGCAGCCTATGACAATTATTACTTTTAATTTTTAAATTGCTGGTTGCCCACATATATGAATTATCCTTTATTACATAAAAAGGAGTTTTACGAGTTTTAGTTAAATCTTATGAAAAATGCGTTAACATCGAAATTATATGATGATTCCGAGTCGCTTTAATTAATGACAAAATAGGTAGTATGAAATGCTTCTTTGTACCTCTAGGTTAAAAAAGTTTCTTGGTCAAATGGATCTAGATTATCTTAGTGATAATTATATAATTATTATTTCTGAGAAGTTTACATCATCAAACAGTGGCAAACATATGCGCTTTCGTGGCGAGGTTATTTTGCTATTTCCGCGACTGGAAAGTTAGATGGATAAAAATTAGATGGATAATTAATGAATGCACATGCTATTAATAATTTATCACTCTATAAAATGACGTGCGACACTTTTTACTTGTAGTTTATAGTATATGATACATATTATGGAATATTGATATTTCTTTAAGTTTATAGCTTTATACTTTACATCATCTTTATTATGTAAGATTTCAAAAAATTTTCGAGCATTATTAAGCACATAAGAGAGAAGCTCGTGCTGTACATTCCTTAGTTTTTCATTGTTATCTTTAAACTTAAGATACCTGCCTTGCTAAGCCATCTTATAACAATGGATCGTAAAATTTCATGTCATCGAATAATGAACTCTTGGCTCCTCACTCCGGGATTCAGTCGTCCTCTTTTAAATCTACGCTTTAATCGTGATGCTTCGATTATAGATTTTGTCTTTTGACGTTTTTTTTTTTTTGATAATCTCATGGAACCATTTTTTAATACGATCTAAAAAAACATCAACATGCTACCTAATAAAAAAGCCATCATACTAAAGTGACTCCAGAATCAACGATTTTTTTTATAAAAACCAAATTAACATTCTTTTTCGAATCCTTATATATTTTTGAAACTTTGCGAACTTCCAGTTTTATCAATTTTATTGCTTTATTTTATATACACGCCGGGAACAAAAATTGCTCAATTTGAAACACTGAGAGTCTGAAGTTTTCAACTTTCTCAAGATATAAATATATATACTAGTAACCTTCAACTTTGTTTTAAAAAATGTGTCTGTAATGTGTATAGAAAAAATGTTGGCCTTTTATAGAGTTCAAAAGTAGATAGCCCATCATTTTTCTCTTTCTTTCAAGTCTAGCGATAAGAATTAAAGAATGTGTATTTAATATAATAAACAAAAAAATTCAAAAATTAATTCTCTTCAAATCGCCATGAATTATGTTGAATAAAAGAATTTTAATTTTAATTTTTGAGAATTTACTTCGAATTCTTGAAATATATTTCATTCTTTTGAGTTCTTTCGAAACGACTCATATCTGATTTTTTTTGTGAAGAATTTGTTTAATTTTTATTTTAAAAATTCACCTATATTCACCTTTTTTAACGATAATAGGTATTATGATGACTGTTATGGTGATACATGTTTTATGAAAAAACGTTATATTCATATCACTCCTGATGAAACTGATAATTATATTGCATTTTTTCTATATTGATTTATGACAATGGAATATTAGCATTCACGTAATTTAGTTATTTAACTAACTTACAGCATTACGTTTAATGATGTTTGAATCGACTATGGAAAGTGTTGCAATTTTGTAGTATAATTATAGCTTGGAGAACGAGTTTTTTCATTCTCATTTTCCTCGTTTTTATTAATACATTTTTTTCTGTGAGGTAGAAACAAATTGAGTTTTTCCATTACCTTTGAACTTTTATTATTATTGTCGCGTTAAACAGGATAATTTTTGAAAAATATCTCAGAAGATATCGTTTTTGGAATAAATTCATAACGTCAGAATAACACATATTTAAGAAACAAAGCAAAGAAGGAAGGTTTCTGCTTCCGTGGAACTATAAGCAGTTAAAATTTGTCCAAGGGCACATTTTAAATAAGAATACTTTTTTTGTTAATAGTGCTTCAGGGTCATTAAGGCAATTACATTGAATCAGTCTTTTTTATTACCATTTTTAAAATTATCCCTTCTCAATTTACAACCTTTTAAATTTTCAAAATTAAATATGAATTGGGAAAATACGAGATGCTGGATGATGGAAAAATACTTCAGAAATAACGAAAAATATTACTAGTTTAAATATTATTTTTTTTAATATGGTAAACGATTTAATTACCGAAAGTCGTACACTTAAAAAAATTATTTAAACCCAACACTGATGCACATTCATTTGTCTCAAAATCATTAAAAAGGAATAGAAAATAATTAAATCCTCAACGAGTTATAAAAGAAAGAAAAGAATTTTCGAAAAGATGATACGAAGTGAAGACTATCGAACCAAGTCACTCGCTTGAAATGCACGAGTTAAATTTAGTTTAATCGACCGACTCAATATTACTATGTTCTTATTACTCACATTAAATTAAATATCTAAATATAAGGAGAAGATTGATCTAGAAATCACTTCCTGTATTATACATGATATATTATTATGGAAGATATCAATTAAAATAGAACTATAATAATTATAAAAATCCGTATTAAAACAACAGTTGAACTTTTTACAATTCACTCTAAATATATGTTGGTCTTTAGGAGCAACATTTATATTTATTCGATGATGTTTTACAAAGGCTTTAATCGAATTTTACCTTAAATTGTTTATAAATTATTATATTGCTTACATATTACTGCATATAAAGTAGCAAATATATGTAGTATGTTATATTTTTAAACTTCTTTTGTTTTTTTAAAGAGATGGCTGTAATATAAAAGTGTGTTATATACACATACAAATACAATATATAAATATACATATATGCCGCATAAAAGACTATGGAACACACAGAAAATAATTGTATCCCGAGGGATCTGATGCACGCTTGATAATACACATTATAATGTAAAATCTTCCTCGACTAGAATGGAAGTGTGGTAATGTTCTCGGATATGAAAAACGCATTAGGTCGCCTTGTTTTTAACAGATATATGTACGAAGTAGGTAATGTGTAGCTGTAGCCGTGAGTGCATCATCGAATCTTTCACGCGATAACATTATATTACAGTTTATTTTTGTCATAGCGATATCAGCTATTATTTTCTTATCGTTTGAGCGAAATCTTATCTTTATATTTCGTTATCTACATTCAAAAAAATGTCCGGTTAAAATAACGAGAATTCCGGTTAGAATGTAATTTTCCTTTCCGGTTGCCTTTTTCTTTTATAAAAAGTTAAAAAAAAAACATTAAGCTTACTTAAAACTGAACAGCTGAAAATAAAAAGTGGATTAAAATACTTGGTTAGTTATAAAAGTGGGTCCTTAATTCCCTATATCATCTCACTAAATGTCAAATTTTGATCCAGAAAAACAATAAAATTGAAAAATTACACTTTATTTAGTTCACTTTTGGATAAAAAATTTATACTCTGGGATTTAATAAAACAATGTTTTGCTAAGAATGATGGGAAGTTTAAAAGGTCTTTTATACTGAAGCATAAAATTTATAAAAGAGGCGAATGTATTATTAGCGACAAGTGGTCAATCGTGAAATTTCTGGCACATTGTCAAAAGTACATTAAACTTAATCGAGTATAGATGTGTTGGTATTAGCGACACGGAGTGGTTTGTGCAAGAGTTGCAAATGTCTTGTGCTTTCCTCAATTTGTCTTTTTAATTTATTTTTGGCAAGAGTTTTTGGGTAAATGATGCGAATGACATGCACTAGATTTGTCAAAAGTTAATAGGCTTAGTCTTCACTATTCACCTATTTGATCCATATTCACCCCTTTTAATGACAATAAGTATTGCGATGGTTTTGTAATTGAATTATAAAATTGACAATTATTCAATGCATAAGTTTTAATATTGCTGTGAATTATCTGGAGCTTATTATTTGAGATATGATAAGATAATAATCTATGGGATTTTCTATTGGAACTTTTCCAAAATATCTCCCTCTTTTGAGAAAATACAGAGAAACGTGGAAGATTTATCTTGAAGGAATTTTCCTTTGTTTTGGAAAATCTGTACATATTTTATTTGCCACGGTAGTGTCCATTTTCATTGTCATTCATGCATACACGATCGCGATTGCAGCTATTTTACAGCAGTATTTTTTCACGCATAAAAAATTCATCCACAAAACACCCTGTTCATGTTCTGTACCCCCACAGCTGCGTGGTCTCCGCGAAGCTGGCACTTTTATTCCCATGTCGATTGACAAGTGGATAAGAGCACATTTTGCCCGTCTGTGACGTACGTAATTGCAATAATTGCGAGAGGGCTGCAACTTTGTCGGGCAATTGTCAGTGAGAAATACAGATAGGCAGTTAGATATCGTGATAACGGTACGTCGAGATAATTATAAGCCTTTCACGCGAAGGTAATTTCATCTTTAAGCTTTCAGAAGATTCTCTTCTTTTTATAAAATTTTTTAATTCCTTTTTACCTTCGAAATAAAGGATATTCAACACAATTTATTCACAGGGTTTCTTATGGGGCATATATTTCAGCAGGTTTCAACCATGAAATTCACAATAAAGTATTGGCGGGTGATTCTTCCACTCAAAAATCCATTTCGTTGAATGTTTTTGAATTGCACTTGCGATTTATCTCCACAGATACATTAATTCTTTTTCTTCTGCAGTAGAGTGTTATAAAAAATTGCGAAAACAAAAGTGAGTCAGACTATATTAATATTCAATAATTATAATAGGCGAATGTGCAATGTTGCCACATAAATAGAAAACAATAAAATGAAAGAACAAAATTTTTTCAATAAAACTGTGAGAAGTTTAAGCGAAGAAATGATTCTTACACCTGCAATTTTGAGTTTAGTATAAAAATTCGTGAAAAATTATTTTGCAAGGATTTCAAGCTTCTGTCACACACAATATGTATGTATAATATATTTTACTTAGAAATATAAGAAAAAGTCACTGAATCTCCATTTATAACTCACAGAATAATCATTTTTTTGATTCTTACTTATATTCCTTTTCGTGAACAGTATAGGATTTTATCTGAATTTCATTTTCAACTTTATCTTGAAATTATTATGAAACTTGAGCTTGATTTATATGCCGCGTAAAATATAAAAATGGAATCGCTGCGGGATATCGCACAAAAGATTCGTCCACGATTTCGGTATCAAAGTATATTAGACACGTGGCATATCATTATTTGCAGTGGAACTGATCTCTTCGATAAGGTCGATATATTTATATGTATATATTTTTTTTATTTATTTTTCATTCGTTTGTAGGATGAATCATAATTCCCTTACCTTTTTCGAATAACGAGTTGAAAGGTTTAACCCTGAATTAGCATTTATAAATTTTTAGCCCTGAGTGATGATTAATCTTTATCCAAATATGTGTCTAAAAAATTTTCCTAAAAAGTTTTAAAAAGGGGGTCACATTTTTAGAATAAAAACTGGTAATTTAGTGTGTGAATGTTAGATTTTGTAGTTGTATACCATATTTTGCTATTTCTATGGTTTTCACAACATGACAGTTTTTTCCGAGTAACTTGACTGAAGTCCCCCATCTCCGTTATAAATTATAGGCTTGGTATGATACCCTTCCCCTCCCCCCTAAATTCCTAAATCCCTAAAAGAGGCTGTATAATTAGAATCATTTAGGGGTGAAAAAGGTTCAAAATTTCGACTCGCAAAAGCATTAGTATTCTCCTCAATAAGCTACACTGAAAGAAATTTTGTAACATAATACGTTAAAATCGATATTACAATTTAGTATAATCTTTTACGATTTAGGGAAATCGGGTATTTATATCAGAAAGTAATATAAAGGATTCTGAAATTTGCTAAAGACTATACTAAAAATTATGAGTCATGCGAAAAGAATAGACGAAAACACGAAAAGAGAAAGAATAAATTAGTAAACCGTCGTGAAACTCCGTCAATTCAACTGCACAATTATAAGATTATAACACACATAAATGCACACATTATAAACATACATTCGCAGAGGTAACACTCTTATACTAACTTCAACCTTAACTTATATACATATTACGCACACATAAATATAAAACACACGCATCGCAAATCGCAAGTAAATTACGCTTATAGAAGAGGTTTGAAGATTCCTTATATACTAATTGGTGAAAATGGTTGCACTTGTGAGAAACGGCATGGTGCTTACTCTGGTGGTTATCAGGAAACAAAAAGTTCTCCGAAACTTCGATTCACAACGCGAGCGCTACGGTCGGCGAATTCGGCTGACCTCGGGAGATTATCGGAGCTATTCGGTTTTTTTTAATATCGTGACTTACAATTTCCTCAACTGAAGCTTACAATTTTTGTTAGCGTCTATATTAATTTGTAGAATATTTCTATTAACATATGTAACTCAAGCTGGTAATTTCTGTAAATGCTTTTATATTATTGGATAATATCATTATCAAATTTTATCATTCTACGTTCGTAATACATAAAATATCAATCTTTGCTATTGAATATACCAATTCTTGTTTTCAAAAATTTTAAAGTTTCGTAAGTATGCTAACAATAATTTGTATATTTACACGATTTCCCTAAATCGTAATCGTCTTTATCAATTATGAATATTGAAATAGCAAGTATTGATATTAAATTTCTTTCAGTGTAATGGATTTATGCTTTATTACTTAATTTTATTTTTAATTTGTTTATCTAAAATATTACCTCATTCAGCGAAATTACTCAGAACAGATGTTACTTTGGAAAAAATGCCGCATTGCATAAGCATTGTGCAATTTCTTGTTTAGTCTATTTAGTTAGCATATCTTGAAAGCTATGTACAATCAGTATGTGCGATTCATTTTCAAGCATGACATCGATCAAAAGAGCAATCCCAATGTAGGATCGCTTCCGGAATCACCGTCTGGGTTGGAAGAGAGCTCCATTGATTCGTAGATATAGCATTGCAGGTTTGCAGAGGTCACGGGTAATGGAGCGCACGTCATGGGAGATGGAAAATGGTAGATTCTAGGGAAAAATGGGAACCGTACCGAAATAACTCCCCCGAATATTTAAATTTCTCAAAATAAAACACATCCCATAAAACTTTTTCTAGACTAAATCAAATTTTCTTTACGTGATTTTATTGTGAAAATTCGAATCTAGTTTCATTCGTGATAAATCGAATTATCGAGTGAAAATAAATCCAATGAAAGAAATAAAATGTAGCATAATTAACTATTTTGAAAATGTAGAACTGGCTGGTATATATTAAAATTGTCAAATGTCAAGTTAAGAAGAGTTAAATTGACAGATAGAAAAAATTCAGATGATAATTCGGAGGAGGTCTTACTTATTTAAAAAAACTCTTTGTGCTACAAACATCAGCTGCCTTTCACAATAGTTGGGGTGAATTGCGTAATACTGAATCAAATTTAGGATTATGTAATAAGTATAATCAACAAGCATGTTTCATCTGTTGGTCGAAATTTACTTTTTTTTTTTCACTCAGCACACGCAAGATATATCTGCGGATTAGTCTTACGTAGCAATATAGTTCTTAGTCATTTTTCAAAGACTTAAATTTAAATATATACCAACCAGCTATGACTTACAAATACATAAATCATCGCTAATCCTGACTTTTTGTATTTATTTTTTGTAGGGCATATTTCCATTAAAAAAGAATACTTTCAGGCTAATTGATGTCAAAGCTTTTTATATAAATAGATTATAATTCTATGCATCTCTTTTTCTTTATTTATTTTTCTTTAAACCGTGAAAATCATGAAAGTTAGAATCTACTGTTTATTAGTTTTGATTAGAAGGCAAGGCAAAGTTGATCGATACAATTTTAGAAATGAAACTACTAATGATTTTCAAAGTATAGAATGCGATTAGCAGTTCCTGTCTGAGAATTCGTAGATCATTATTTATATATTTCTTAAATTTGATATTGAGAGATTAAGGACGTCAAACAGGCGCCATGCCAAAGCTGAGGACCGGCTCAAATAAATTTCGACTATTTTAGAAGCGGAATCCCTAAAGAAAACAAACGAATTTTCATTAACGATGTCAATTTTAGTTTATGCAAAAAATAACGAAAAACAAAACCATTCGCGCAATTTTAGGGAAATTTACGCAAGTTTGAAAGATCTTTAGAAATTCTAAGGAATTTAAAACGTTTTCGTGGAATTTCGAGGAATTTAAAAGAATTTCATAGAATTTGGTGAAATTTATAATAATTTTAATGGCTTTTAAAATATATAAAGGGATTTTAAATATTATCACTACTGTTTTGAAGAGAGGAAAGAAAGAATATGGATTTCTTACAATTTGAAAATATTTCTTTTCACAAGTCAAGTATAGTAATCTAAATTGTGCTGTGGAAGATTTTGTCTATTTTGAGGATGCGGAAGAATTTATGGTCTTCATAGATATTACCCTAGCAGCCAATCTCAATATACGTGTTGGATCTTAAAATATCTCGTGGCTGAAGCGATATTATTATAACGTTATAGAGTTCATTTAAATCTCTTGTACGACCCAAAAGAAAGGAAAATAAAGGGCGCTGAAGAAGATATAGATTTGGAATATTAGATAAAAAGCCAATTGACTCTCGTTGGGAAAATATTGATCAAATAAAAGATTCTTGGATTAAAAGATTGACAAAATTATTATTTTAACCTCAGAGAATTCTTTCAAGAATAATTTGTTCTTAAATTACTGAATTGAAATCGTAGTTAAAATTATAATTAAAATTCATAACTTGTGCATATAACAATTTTATTAGTTGTAATTTTTTTCGCTAATTTCTGAACAGTTGAGTCGCAATCGAAAGCGTTAATTGATGGGTGGGAAAGTTGCCTTTGTAGCGGCTTTTTTCTGATACGGAGCTTTTGTGATTTAAAAAAAAACAACGGATTCCAACGAATGACATTAGCAGTACGGAAAAAAATTCCCCTTCCCCTTTCAAATTCAGCCAATCAAATTTGAAGGATTTCGCTATTCGTTTTAAAAAACTGGACGACTGCCACCACAAAAAAATCACTACAACTTGATGCCAACATTCGTACATCCAAGTCCAAATCGTGTAATACCTGACGAAACCATTAAAGGTTTAAACATCTGCACTTCTTACGTACTTCAAGTGCGTAATTACAGTTAGTAAAACCACCATAATTACAGCTCGCCACTGCTCATACGGATGAGCCAAGTTAAATGTTCGCATTTTATACCGGCACTTAAGTATCAACATTTGAGTTTGTTCTATAAAAGTCTGCACTCGGAAGAACAACTTTTAAGAGCTACAATTTTCCTTATGATCCTTTTCTTTCATTATTTTTAATTAGAGTTTAATTTGAACTGAAAAACTGATACTTTATATTTTTAATTTACATTACTTTTTGTAATTTAATTTTTTTAATTTTCAGACCATCGTTGAGAGTTTAAATTTATGATCGATATCGGTTTTAGATTCTAAAAGAATTCACTATTGATTATAATTGGAAATATTGATTTTTAAATAAATTAAAGTGGTAATTGGTTAAATTCTCAATCGAGAGGTCTGTTCGTGATGTCTCGTGTTCGGTCTGGACTGGAGACCAAGTTCGCCACGTAGGGTCGGAAACAACCGAAGAAAAACCGAATGATCCGTGATTCTGTCAGGGTTGTAGGCTTCTCTTTTGGAACTTTATATTTATTTTTTTATTAATACTATTTAGAATATTTTCCGGAATTATTGATCTCAAATTTAAAGGACTTTAAAGCACTCTTATTTAAAAAATTTCTGTACTTAATTTTTAAAAGAGATAATCTCAAGAGCAAATTATAAACTATATGATTGTCCATTGCGAAATTAATTGCATAAGTTAATTATTTCAAGAATGTTTAATTAACAGTGTTTTTTTTTAATCTGACACTCATAAGTCATGCGATCCTAAATTCTGATAAAAAAAAAAAAGAAATAAGGTCACAGAGCGAAAGATAATATGTAATAAGAAGTAACTTGCAAAGTGAAAAATTAATTGTAAATTAATTATGTTGACTGAGAAAATGTAATGGCTGAATAATATTGTAATATTGGCAACTGTTTTAGTTTTTAGATCTCTAATTTTTCAATTCTTTAACTTTAAAAAATAATGTTTATTTTAACATTCTTTAAACGTCCATCTCAGTTTTCTTGAATTAACTTGGCTGTTGAAAAATAAACAATTCCGATATTTGATTAGTTTATTTTTAAAGCTCTCTACGTAAACGATAGTTGGCTAGCTTCTATTGTGTTTCCTTGAATTAAAATCCAAACAAAATAGGATGAAAAAGATTTAAAATATATCTCGAGAGTTTCTAAAATAATCAGCCAGAGCTTAACAAGGTCTTTGTGTATCGCAAACTCAAAAAATACACTTCCCTTCAATTTTAAGAACCGAGATTCTACAGAAAGTGCCAAAAACATAGACTGTTTAATGTTAAAAAGTTTAGGTCCCTTTGACATTTCGAGAAAATCGTTCGATTTCTGCTTTAAAAATATATTTTAATGTCAGTTATCTGTGAGGGGCGACGATAAATTGCGGAACGGCATTGTAGGCGACCTTGAACAGGATTCTTTTTACGATGCGCATGCGTGTGCATAGATTCGATCATCCCATGTCCCCGAGCTCCCTTTCCAGTTTCCACTCCTCTATCGAGAACACCCTGGAAAGTTGCTTTTCACTTTCACGTCCCTTTCTGTAAGGACCCTTTGGTCGTCGAAGCGCGTGCAAGTTTTACTCTTACACACACTTTTGCCATTGCTGTACATGAAACTAAAGTTTGGAATGTTTATCATAAACGAAAGTGAAATTTTTTTTTTTTCTAAAACATACAAAATCCAAAATTTTCTGGTGGAAAGCAGTTCTATACAACCCAATAAATGACCCACCGAAGTTTAAACCCTCCTCCCCTCGCGTATTTGGAACACACCCTACTTCATCCCTTAAAGTTAAGAAATTCACCCAAATTACCCTAATTCGTTGAGTTAAATTTTATTACTGATAATAGGTTTTCTAAAAGCTAAAAAACACCTCAAAAATGTTCAACCTCCTAATTCATTTGGAACTCACTCCATATCATCCCTTAGAATTAAAAAATTCACCAAAAATCCGCTAGTTCATGGAGTCAAAATTTTATTGTTGATAATAAGCCTTCTTAATGCTAACATTAGACGTCCCAAAAAAGTTTCATCCCTCCAGTTCATTTGGAACTTACCCTCATGTCATTCCTTAAACTAAAAAAGTTTTAGTGAATAAGGGGTGGGTTCCAAATGTGCTGGAGGGATGAAACTTCTTTAAGTGTTTTTTAACATTTAGAAGTCTTATTATCAGCAATAAAATTTTGACCAAACGAATTAGGGAATTTTTTGAAAAATTTTTCATTTTCGTATTTCGTAAACGTTGAAAACTTCAGTCTCATTTGCTGCACAAAGCTTGATAAGAGCGAGAATAAATATGATAATGGAACCTTTTGCTCTGAGATGCGCGATGCACTACAAATATGAATCCCACTTCGATAAGATATTCAAAAGGATTTGCTTTTCACAAAATTTTTCATTTTCTAATCTGGCACGGACGAGAAAAATAGCTTTAACGTTTTTTTTCACCTCCTTTGAATTGTTTTACCCATTTTGAAAATTTGCCATCTCTCCACCTTTTTTTCAATTGATATAGTAACTTTAAATGAACGCATTTTTGTATTGATTGTATTTTAAAATAGATTTCTAATATAGATTAGAGTAGATGATTTCTTCGTAGCTTGTATCAGGAATTTATTCACACAAGAAAATTCTCAAAAAAAAAAAAAAAAAACATACGAGGAGCGAAAGTGACTGAATTTATTAAATTAATTAAGTGAATCGCCTTTTGCTACTTCACATGCGGTAGCAGTCGGATAGCTCCATTCAATTAACTGTAACTTCAATTAGCAGTTAATTGATCGAAGCTATTACTGTGACTCGAGTCTTCATTTACCGGGTTATAACAATAAATTCCGGACTCTAATTTAGTATGTTAAAGGTAATATATTCCTTGCAGGATGCATTGAGTTACTTAAAATTAATATATAAAAATGCATGTAGTTTTTGAAATGCGAAAAATAATTGTTATTTTCATGGGGGGAACACCTGCTGGTTGGCAAAGCGGAAGTTTATGAGAATGTTCAAAGAATAAGAAACTCTTTGAACTGATCAATATTTTAGATTGAATTACAATTAGTAATTTCTCTTTAAATTGGGTCATCCAGAACCAAGCCTTTTCCTCTTACCAGTACACCTGATTTTATCCAGCAGCTCGACTAAGCATCAACGTGAATATTTTCTCTACAAAGCAATACGTTAACCGAGTAATCGATTAAGTCAAGTCGAAGGCGAACAAGGTGTGTGCGACTGCCTAGCCGGAAGGTTAGCTATATTACACCCACGGCTCTTTCTATAACGCGCTTAAGAGAGGAGGCATTATCATTATACGTTAATGTGACTTCGACCTCGTGTGCAATACCGATCACTATGATCGGCAGCATTTCAAAATGTGGAGGCAAGTTCGTGCACACATAAAACTCATATTACTAATCACACACTGCACGTGGTTCTAAAAGTGAATATTTAATGACCAGACGTTAGAATATTCCGATGATGGAATACTGATGATGAGATGGGATAGATAAGCAGAGAAAAGAAACGAGAATCAATTAAACCGTTCTTGAAGACGATCTGAGTGTAAGAAATAAGAAAGACAAAAGTAAATTGCAAAAATAGAAGACAATTCATTATGCAGATGTACGTATAATGAGAATCTGGAGCATAAGACTGAACCTTCTTTTCAATTGTGGAAAGTGGAAAATCGAGTTGTATAATCAAAGGGATCTATGTTTGCCGCAGGCGCAAGGAATATTTTTAATGAGCAAATTTCTGCGGTCGGTTTATTCAAATGTAATTCGATCAACAAAAGCAGTTGCCTCTCCAACTAGTAAAATTAAATCAACAAAAACGTTTATACTCTAGGAGTATATTAGAACGGAAGTCGTTAACCTGGATCCTTCAACAAATAGCTTCCAGAGGCTGATAATGTCGCAGAAGTTTGCAGACAAATTCATGATTAAATCGTTTCTTTTATATCTTTCTTCCCTCGAAATTTATTAATCAGCTTTGATATCCAAGTGCCTGCATTGCCACTCGTCTAATAATATTTGCATAAGCCTGATGCCATGATTTTCTCAGTGGAGAACAATTTTATTTTATCTTAGGATTTCACCTATTTTGATAATTTGTCACCTTTTCACCTTTCTTCAATTGAAAAAACACCTTTAATCTGATAATGTTGAATTATATGAAAAATTACTGACATTGGAATTATAAAATAGTTTCGGATCATTTCCGATTTGAAAAGAACTTGTTTTGTTAATTGCAAAAGAAATCGTTTGAAATTCTTCAAATTCATGTTGATATTGCATTGTTGTGAAGTCTTTTCAATTGACTTTAAATTTTGTTGAATTGACCTTGAAGTTTATTGAATTCACCTTGAATTTTATTGAATCCGCCTTGATTTGTATAAAGCTATTTTGATTTCTTTAGAATTCTTTTAGATTCTTTTGACTACATACTTCTGAATTCTTTTAGTTTTTTTTTTTTAATTCCTTTGAATTTTTTCTGAATTCACAATTTAAATTTATGAGATAAAACACCTTAAAAATTTGATAATTCCGCTAATGAGATGAGGCAAGTTTGGAAAAACAAAATAAATTGATCATCTCCCTACACATGCGCATTCATTATAAAATTTGTCACCACCCGATACCTGTGATCTAGATTGAAATATTATCTTATTTATCGGTGTCTTGGGCCCTTAGCAACAGACTTTTTACTACAAAAAGATGATGCATAAAATGAAGAAAGTGTGAAAATATTAGGTGTACTGATAAATCAGGCAAAATGATTGAAAACTATACTATTTTAACAATTTTTATTAAAATTAAAAGAGGAACTATAGTAAAAAACCAAATTGTAATAATCACACTCTCTTTCATGATCAGCCTTTTTCTGTTACGCCTGTAATCAAGATTATTCAATCCATCATCATAAGTTCATTATGTATCCAAGGGTCATTCAAGCCTCTCGAGCATTTCTTGTTTCTAGGAATATTTCATTCAACACATATACCATGAAATCATCTTCCGACCCGTCGAAAATCGTTTTCTGAATTCTTCACGAACTACCTACAGGGTGGCCACTGAACCGAGAGACAGGCAGGAAACCAAGAAATGACAGTTTCCATTTCGCAACCTTCCAAACTGTAAAATTTGAAATGCTTCTCATTTGAAGATTGCATCATAATAATGACCTTCTACTTTATTCAAATTTTCATATACTTTGAAATTGAATCTATTCCCGAGACTGGAAGTGATTGTCTAAATATATAAGAGAAGGAAGTGATTTTGAGTGTAAGAGAAAACTGCAAATTAACGTTTCAAAACGCAAACGTAAGCGTTGAGTCTGGAATCGTAGTTTCTTCCTCTTCTTTCAGGAATGATAAAAACTAGAGACTTTGCATACAAATGCGTCTGCAAGTCGTCCTTTTCTGCCTGCTTCGTCAGGAATATGATCAGAGGAGAGGCTGGTACAGTAGAGAGTATAGCAATTCTCTATACCCAGGGTTCTGAGTTTATCAAGTACGAGTCTGTTTCGGTAAAGGACACGAAGATACCCGACACACGACGAGGAGAAACGAAGTTGAGCACGAGCGCCCGAGCAGCGGTCCTCGACTCTGTGCTGCAAGCTATGGCTATTGACCGAACCTGGCGAACCGGCCGGTCAGCTGTAAGCTGAGCTTGCTACTGACTCTTACTAGTATTCCTCGAGTTGAGATCATCCAAAAATCTTGAACAATTGTCCTGAAAAAAGACGAAAAACTAGACCTCTATCGCCGCCAGGAGTGGTCTTGCGCGAAAAAAGAAACTAAACCGGAGGAAGTAGTCGTCCACCACCTCCTTCACCTTCTAGTCGCTCGACGTTCGACTCGACCAGTGTGTGCTTGGAACTCAACCACGACACTTCTACGCCACTGCTTCTTCGCTCAAGGAAACGCAATAGGTCGTGCCTCGAAAATCGGGAAACGCCAAGATACGACGACGGATTCGCGGCTGGTTCGTGGTTTACTTAGAAAGATTCGTTGTGTCGATTAAGGACGAGTGAAACAGCAGGCTGAATTGAGAAGTGCCAAGTGAATAGTGTAGATAGTGTTAGTGTGGTACCAGTGCAGGTATCGGCTTAACCAGTGTGTGCGTGTAGTGTAGGGAGCCCCTACAAAAAGTGTAGTAGCCGTGGATTTTTCCATTAGAGAAGGAATGAAACCACTGCGAACGCTCTCCTATCGTGGATATTTGTGAGAGCACCTATTTCACATCAAATGACCAAACTCCCTATCAGTTTTCAGTGATTCAACGAAAGATCCACCAACCAGGAGAAAGAGGGTCATCCCTCTGAAGATAATATCGTCCCTGGCAAGCTCGTACAAGTCGTCTGAGCGCATCGATTGCCGATTCTTTCTCGACAAAGGAAAGGGATCCACTCGAAATTATACCATATAATTCCTCGATGAAAAAATACCTCGAATGAAAGAATAGAATGAGAGAGAAGTGGACATTTTGTTAAATCAGAGATCAAGAAGAATCGAAGAAGATAGAGATTGTAGGTGGATTAGATAAGATTTTGAAAAATTGTACGAATTGATAAGAATCAAACTAATTATTATGATGAAAAAGCAAAGAGAGTTATTAAAGATCAAGTACGACAGTCTTTTTCTTTCTTGAAGGAACCTACAAAAAAGCGGTGCTTGAAAAACCTGTCGAATCGCTCGGTTCGAGGCTTCTGTAGTGGGTTCCGGCGAAAATTGCGCGCACTGTAGTGGGCTGCGTTGAAACCGGTTTCGTTTTGCTTCGAATCTCGCGTTTATAAAGGTCGTGCGTCGAGGGAGGAGTAAGACTCGTGGAAAACGAATTTACACGAGGACACCCGCACTCAAGAGATTCCTTATCTTTCTTGCCCGTCTCGATCTCGATCTCTCTCTTTCTCTTTCTCAATCTCAATCTATCCTCTCACGTAGGCACTAATGTGAACCGTGACAATAGCGATCAGTAATCGCCGGAGGAATTTGGTTAAGAAATTAAATTTGAAAGGTGTTTCAGCTTGGAGCACCAAGTTCGAGTGAATTGAGTTCCAGCGGAATTTGACCTTGACCATTTAGATGAAAAGATGATGGTACCTTGGCTCGGAGAGTTAGGAATGACTCTTGGACCCTTGTTATCGGTTGTATCTCGAGTTTCTGTGTAGACAAAGAGGTTCTGTGGTGGAATTGAGGAAGGTGGACAAGATGGAGGACAGTAATTTGAGGAAGGAACAGGATTCACCTGAGAGTGTCTCGTGCATGGTGGACCGTCTCAAAACCTAATTATTATTATCTAATGAGCCGAAGAGGCCAATTGATTAGTGATGAAGCGCGCGTCGAGCGCTTTAACAGTGGCACAGGTGCAGTCTGTGGTCTTGTCCAGCAAGGTCCACGAACCTCGTAACCCTGCGGGATCGCTGCCGGCGGACGAGGTTAAGGACGCAACCTCCAGGTCGATCAAGTGCGACCTGAAGTTACTCCATCATCCATCATCAAAGAGCGATGATAACAAGACCGCCAAGTCGCCGGCAATGTCCCGATTGCTAAGTGTTGATTCGGAGAATTATATGCTGAGAAAGGGATCGGGATCGAGTAGCGCGACTTCCACGTCCTCGTCGATGTCGATCACCACGACTTCGAACATCGTCACAACTCAGCAGAGGGACAGTCCACGTGGATATGCCTTTAGCACCAGCAGACTCTCCGCCACTGGGAACGGCTCATACTGTACGGCGGACATCTCGTTCGTGCAGGTCTCGGCTGTAACAGATAATTCGGATCCGTCGAACAACCTGGAGAAACCAGTAAATTGCGAAAGTTCACAGAACGGCTACGACGAGGCTAACCAGTCCATCCGTTCTCCACACGACTCCTTGTTACCTGGGAACAACTATGTTGACCGTCCCATTCTAGCCAAAGGAGGCGCCAATGTCGCTTCGCGACGGACCGCGAATCAAAGTCAAATAGGGTTTTCAAATTCAACACATAATGTGTCCTCATCAATATCTTCCTCTGCTTCTTCCTCCTCCTCTACCAACAATCCCTCTTGCAATCCTTCCTTTAATTCAAAGACCCTATCCCCTGTAAAGCCTCTGGAGACTACGTACTCTGGTGTTCTCGGGTACAAGGCGCAGGACGAACAATCACAGCTGGTCGGGTTCCAGCTGCAATCAGATCGATTGGACCTATCGACATGCGAAAGTTCTGCGATCGATGTCGCTGGCGAATATGTCAGTTCCTGTGCCAGGCCATTGTCTTTCCATAGGCACATGTGCTGGTGTAGCTCTCAAGTGCCGGTTTCCAAAAACTCGCTTGCTGATGATCAAATGACCGGGGTTGAAAGAGATCTTTCTAAGGCTACGATTAACAATAACAATAATAGTAACAATAATAACAATGTCAAGTTGAATTTAATCGAAAATGATGCAGCCACAAAGAACGGGTTCGTGGTTGTAAATGGTATGACTAATGGGATCGATACCAATGGAATATGTGATAGGGTAGTAAATCATGTTAATTCTTACCGAAGTCTCTGTTGCTGTATGTGCGGATCTTTATGTCCTACAGAGTGCCACGCGTGCTTCCACGTCGTCTGCTCGGAATACAGCGGACAGCATCTGTGCCAATGGAGTTCCAAGGGTCATGCTCTGCCGGGACAGGTCTTCGACAAGGAAAAGGTCAGTGTGCACGACGTGCGTTCTTATCTTTTTTATCGCTCGCTCTCCTTCTTTCCTTTTCTTTTTTAATGAGCCATCATTAAAACCTCCTAGAGCCATGTATCAAAAGTTTTGAACATTCAAATGAATAAAATATTTTTTTCCACTTATATTTTATCCAGAAATATTTTTCCAACTAAAAATAACAATAGACATTACAAGTTTCCTTCATGTATAATTATTATTTTCAATGGAAATGAATCATTATTTTAAAACTCTTTCTAGTTTAAAATACAATCAATACTAAAATTCCTTCATTTCAACGTTAAGAAATTTTTAGAAATATCATTAGAATTATAAATTTTCGTTTACAACGAATTTTTTTTTGTACAAAAAACGAAACCTATAATTTTATTGTTTTAAATGGTTCTATTTAATATCCAAGGAACTTAAAAAAAATTTCATCCACCTATCCCTCTAGAATCACCCTCAAAAAAGCACAAAAAAAGTGTCATAAATCCCCTAACTTCGAGACTTAAAATTTCATAAACTGGTTCCATTCTATGTCCAAGGTACTTTAAAAAAGCTCCATCCATCTACCCCTCTAGGATCATCTCCAAAATCATCCCCTATGCACAAAAAAGATCATAAATCCCCTAACTTTCAGATATAAAATTTTATTGTTTTAATTTGTTACATTCTTTGGGCTTCAAATGAAACCATTTAAAGCAATAAAATTTTAGGTCTTGTGCTTTTTACAAAAAAAAAAACTTATGCTTCATGCCTGACCACAATAATTCCTTTTCCACTTGAAACCATTAAGGGCATGTGTTACTTACCATATGAGCAAGTTTAAATAACCCGGGTTTTTTTCTACAATTTTTACATTTTCAAAAAAATTTTTGTCAACATCTGCCCGTGTTCACGTTCTTGACGGATGTTGACTACAATTTTTTGTGAAAATGTAAAAATTGTAGAAAAAAACCCGGGTTATCTAAATTTGCTCATATGGAAAGTAACACATGCCCTTAATAATTATTATACTTCAAACATCAAAAAACCATCACTTTGTGGACTTTTATTCTTTTTTAAAAAAACTTAGTAGATTAAATAGGGGGTTCCCACTTACTTTAGTGAGATGAAACTATTTTGTAATTTGTAATGTTTTTGGCATTAAATACTTTATTATAAAAGATAAAATTTGAATTTAAATTTCGTATTGAATTTTACAATTGCCGGTTTCAAAACATCGTAATTATATATGTTAATAAAGTAAACTATATCTACGATTTCCGTTTTTTGACAATGAAACCGGACATCCCAAACTGTAAATAAATAGGGGACTACTTTAGCGACAGTAATACATATATGACTGTCTAGACTCTAGACCCTGAATTAAATTTTATTGTAAAATTGACGAATACACATCTTTAATTTAAATTTTGCTGGGTTTTATTACTAAAATTCATATACAAACATCATGAGTATTTTACGAAATTTTATTTTAACTAGCCAATAAATCGTGCAATATTGAATTAATCTTAATTCATTTTAAAATGAACTTCAACATTTATTGAAATATAATTTCATCCGTTGCCTCGATTAATTAATTATGTATCACTGTTCTATTATTAACAAGTCTATTTCATAATGGTTGAACAAACTTATTTTAATATTTATTATGTAATTTTCTTCTTATATCTTTAAATGTCAGTTGTCATTAAAAAGTTTTTCAACGGCATTACTAACGACTGACTTCCAGATTGAATGACAATTAATCGAAATTAAGTGCAATTTATATTTTCAAAAAATTCAATATACAAGCTTCTAAAAATTTAAAAATAAAAATTTAAACTGGAAGCAGAGCGCCTGCTTTCAATCTTGTCGATAAATTCAATTTTATGCCTGTTAGAAATTAGCATTCATAATTTTATTATTTTACTTTTTGCTTTAAGTTGAATGTTGAAAGATTTTTTAAAGTTGATTTGAGGATAAATCCAGTTTTCGTTTAATGTACAGAAATAAATTACGTCAGTTAAATTAGTTAGGGGGTTAAGGGTTAATTCTTTTAATAGTATATTGAAAGTCGATGGCATTCCACCGATAATTAATCGATGATTAAGAAAATACGGTTTTCAAAACAAACCGTTTAAGATCAATTATTAGCAAATATTTATCATTATGTTTTTATACTTTGCTTATTTTTACGAGAATCAATATTTATGTGACTGTTAAACAATGACCTTTGAAGATTAATATACAAATTATAAGACTTGGTTTGTTGAGCAATTGAAATAGAATATCCTAGAATTAATTTTGGAATTGAGGGGGAATTCAAGGTTTGAAGTTCAACACTAGAAGTCTAGTGGTAAGTAATCGCTCCCAGGGTTAAGTTGCTGAGTCAATCTTGACTAGTAGTTAAAAGCTGTTTGAAAAATGAAGTTAAAGTCTAGTTTAAATTTAGATCTGGAATTTAATGCATTTTCTCTTTTGTAATATGAAACTTGATTTTTAGATGAAAATTCTACAAGTTTTTCTTATTTTTTGTTTTTTCAATTTAATCGGATACTTTAATGGGTCTTATTATCAATTAAGTAACAGGATTAACTAGCTATCAAGTGAATAAAGCCTCTAAGTAAAGCTATTGAAAAGTTTGCCAATTACTCCTGTCTGCAAAATGGCAATAGTCCTTGGGAAGCAAATTGAGAGTAATAGATAATCCACAGTTCGCTTCTTGCTATAAAAATAACTGAAACTACATTTTGACTAAAGTTCTGAACGTCACTAATCATCAGTTAAAAATTTATAAAAAATTGAAGTTAAAAGTTTCAACATTTTTACTGTATAAATAATATTTTCTTCAAAAATTTTTTCTTTATCTTATCAAAAGATTAAATTCGTTGAAAGTATTTCAAAACTTTCCTTTGTTTAAAATTTATGAGAGATTATTGAAGTTAAATTAAAGCTTATTCCTTTTAAAAATTTGAGTATTTCAAAACTTTTTGCTTAAAATTTATGAGATTATTGAAGTTAAATTAAAGCTTGTTCCTTTTTAAAGATTTGAGTATTTCAAAACTTATTTGCCTTTTTTTTATTAAACATTTTTTAAATATTAAATATTTTTATTATACTTATCACTTTCCGCGACCCTTATGCAGAGTAAGAACGTCTAACAAGTTTTTTTGTTATCTGACAGATATGAATAATGTTGCTGTATTAACTATTTTATATAACTTACGATATATTTTTTCAAATACGAAACCGAACATTTGCTTCCTGTGCTTCCGCGTGCGCGGAAGCACAGGAAGCAAATGTTATATTTATATTTATATACATTTTATATTTTTTTGTATATTTTATTTTCTGTTTTCCTATTACATATAATTAGGATTTTATTTTAAAAAATCAATTTTATTATAGAAATAAAAGCTACATGATATGAATGAACTCAACCAATTTTCTAAAATAATAGAAATTTATAAACAAAATTTCCCTAAATTAAATATATACTATAATATAATATAATGTATATTTATAACTAAATATGACATATGTTTTACGTTAAAAAAATAACAGTTATTAGATTATAATAACGTGTAAATTTCTAAAAGAATGTAATTACCTACTGGTTTTTTTAACGCAAAACAGATTTAGTAGTTATATAGATTACGGTAAATATCTTTTATTAAAATAAAAAAGATGAAAAACGAATGCGAATCGCTCGCTGCTTTGTTTAAAATATGAAATAATTTTAATCTAATTTTGTATTCAAATTATGTATTAGTCTGATTTATATTCATTATCATATAAGGTTATAATAATTATAGAACTATTTTGCCTATATAGTATCCGAAAATATCACTTCTCGTACTTCTCATACTTTTTCTAGCTTTTGCCACATATTTTATCTTCTTTTTGCTTAGCATCACACGCCCCTTGTTCGCCTTGTACCTTAGAAATGCTTATCAGTTGAAGACCACCTCGATTGAGCTCTAACGTCTTCGTTTACAATCAAAAATGTCCAAGTAATCAAGAACATTTAACTTAAATTTAAAAAAAAATTTATTTCACTAAAAATAGAAGTTACATTCATTGACGTGAATTCAGTAAAAAGGTTCCCAATATCTTTTAACACCTCGTTAATAATCTAGTAAAAAATTGCTCAATAATAATTGTTAGTCTTAATGATTCTTGTGAACAGTTCTTTTTAATCAAGAGGCCATATGTCGTATTCTGTGGCTAGAAATTACTGTCTAAGCGTTCAAGGAAAATTCAAATCACTGACTAGAAAATTATTCTGCAAAAAGGTTTTGCATATTTCAAACCGGAGGAGAAAATTGACCTACAAACTAGATTTTACAGCTTCTAGCAAATGAATGAATAGTTTTTATAATCAAAGCAAATTAAATAACTGATAGCTCAAAGATTTTAAAAGTTGGAATTTAGTTGCCTCGTAAATATAATAATCTGAAAACCATTCATTAGGTCTGAAAATCTTAATTATGAAATTTATTAGTCTATTGTGTGCCTTTGTACAGTTACGTCGTTTGATTTATAACTAAACTCTTGTAAACTAAAATTAAATAAAATTTATACAAGTAGTACAGTTGTCAGGTGCTCCATTGATACACTTGAGAGATATATAATACAGTTCTTTTTCCTGTATGGGTATTAGTATTGCCGATGAGAGAAAGATTAATAATATTGATTTTCTTATTTTAGCCTGTCTGTGAGTGGACATCTCTGAATGTGGTCGAATGGATGTCAGCTCTAAACCTTTATCGCTATGCAGACGTTTTCAAGTCCAAGGATATTAAGGGTAGCGATCTGCTTAACTTGGACCGCGACAAGCTAATGGTAATTATAATCTAATTTCAATTTTATATAAAACTATCGAAGTGTAATATCTGTTCTACTATCTAATATTTGTATATTGAAATCGAAACATGTTGTAAGATTGTATTTCTTAAGAGAGCCTAAGCTAAATTCTTCAGTTTTTTCTCTAAATTGATTTAAGAATAGAGAATTTAATTTGTTCATTCAATTGTCAAGAGCTTAGAGACAACTTCAGCTATATTTAAAGAAAACCTTTAAGAATTTCTAGATAGTTTCTAAAATTAAAAATCTAGAATTTTTCAATTGTACTTGAATTTAAATTCATGTTTGGAAAGCTTCCAAATTCCATAGCCTTCAAATTTTGAAGCTGACAGATTTGATACTCTTTGAATTTGAAATTCTCTAAATTTATAATCCTTGCATTTTTAGGTCGCCTTATTTCAGACTCATGTAAATTAGAAATATATAATCTTTTTAATTTGATAGCGTAGAAAAAATAAAAAAAAATAGTTTATTCTCAAAATGAACTATTAAAAAGTTGGTAAATTCTGTTTCGGAGATGTTGTTCTGATAGATAAAAGTGTTTTCGTTTTAAATTTTTATAGAACATGGGTATAAAAGATGAGTTCCATCAGAAGAACATATTAGTATGCATCGAGGAACTCTGCCAACCTTCGTCTCCTTCGACTTTGCCAGATTCGGAGACAACGTCGACAATATCCGTCAACGAAACTGGCGGCACTGGCAATAGTAGTAATAATGTCAACAAAACGTCGACGACCAGCAGCACCACTAACAACGCTCACAATCTCGTTCCTCACAGCTTCAGCGTCTTGGAGAGGTGCGACAAATGCCATAAATACCTCAGGGGCCTCTTACATCAAGGCTTTCTTTGCCAAGGTACGTAGCTTCTCAGCGGCATCATGCCGTAATTTCACAATATTTAGAATGTTTGATTCAATCACTCATTATATTTGCACATAGATCATAAACTTGAAGATCAAGACCGCATGCCTTCTAAATTAACAGCAGATGTTATTTCCCGTGTTAAAAAGTTAAGACAATCTTTCCAATTACATTTTTTACCTCATGAAAGTTAATTCTTCTTTATGAAAAAGCACAAATCAAAAGAAAGTATATGTCAAAAATGAGACAAGAGTGTATAAAATTACAACAGCGCCACGAATTTGGAACTATTGGGTAGTTAAGAATCTTGAGAAAAACTTGTATTAAATTTTCATGGTGGGTCATCCTTAAATCATTTTTCCGCAACACTAAATTCTGATCACCATGCAAGTAGAACACTTTGAAGAGAAGTGACTTGTAAAGTTCAGTGACCTGATTTATTTTACGACTTGGAAGTCATCTTTCTAATTATAAGGAAGTTTAGTAGAGGAAGTTTTCGATTACAAGTGCAAACTTGTTTTCGCAACCAAAAGATAAAGGAGTAGGAATTGCGTGCGGTGAAAACAATTTATAAGGGCATTGTGATATCAGTGTCCGTTAGAATAATGATGATAGCTCGTAACTATAAATTTAGCACGTATGTTAGTTTGTATTATGTATGAAGATTTGCAAAGTCAATAATGAATTATCGTTGACACTCCTCGCCGTCGTTTTATCATTTGCTAAATGCAAAGTTTGCGTGAATCGCGTTAACCCTCTTCAGGTAATACTAGGCACTTTGAATATATTCTTGCAATCATAGTTTGATGTTGCAAGCTTTTAAAATAAAATACTACCAGTCATTACAGGTCGTCACGTTCTTACTTTTTTTCACGTATTTTGAATTCGTTCACCTATTTCGTCTCTTTTTATAAATTTATCACTTTTTCAGACAAATTCAAAAAGAATTCAAGGTCAATTGAAAAGAATTCAAAACAATTCTATTTCTTTCGAATTTACCTCGAACTCTTTTGAAATATTTTCCATTCTAATGAATTGTGTTAAATTTCTTTGAAATTCATAGTTGAAATATTTTCGTCTTATGAAAAATATTTTTAACTTTGTTATGGTTTTCTAAGAAATTTGAAGATAAAGTTTATATTCTTAACGTGAAGGAAAATTTTAAACTTCAATATGAATTCTTAATGTAAATTTTATTGACTTGGATTGCACGTCAAATTTTGTTTTCTTTCTAGCCAAATTTCCTAATATTTCCGTCTTGATTGCTTAATTTTTTTTTCCAATTTTTTCCACCTATTTATCACCTATTTTTATAAAATAAATTCACGTATTTACATTTTTTAATGACAACAGGTACGATGTTGACTGTAAAAAAAATTAAGATTTATGAAATGACTAATAATTTAGAAGATGACAAACTTAAGTTATCTCTAAATTTTGCGTAATAATCTTGTCAGAGATGATATAAATTTTGCACTTAGAAAGATTGAAAAAGTCAACCTAATTTCTTAGTAAAATTCACTTCGCTACAAAGTAGAGTAATAAACTGCTTCTTTAATTGATGTACGATTAAATATTCAACGTTTCAACATTTTAGAATTTGCCTTAAGTTAATTCATTTTGTCTCAAGATTCAATTAAATTGGTACTTCAAACAACTTCAGTTTCTTGATTTAAATTATTCATAGGAGTAGCTGGAAATCGAAGTCAGGAAACTTTGTATAATTTAAATTGATTTATGTTGTGCGTGTAACGGAATACTTTAATTGATAATTGTAGTTACTCGTTATTAATAAGCTATTACAGATATCTAACGAGTCTACCTTACGCCTAATTATGCACCATCTTAGACTTTAATTCAACACTGTTACAATTTTAATTTAACATCAATAACGAAGGTTTTCCGTGACTTTCTTTCAATTATCTCGTTAGAATACCACAAAGTCTTTCTCTAGAAAAGCGAGTTTGATCTCGTTAAAATATTTGCAAATTTGGAATCGTTTCATGGAGGTTTTGTGGGGTATATTCGCGAAACTAGCTGGCTATTGCCATGCAGATTCAGAAACGTATTGTAGAGGCAATGCATAGATGAGTATTATGGTGTTAAATGGTCGAGGCGCCACTAACAAGCGACAACAGTCGACTTTATGGCTTCCGGTTGTGAAACATTTCGAGGCTCGCATAGCAAATATATAAAGGCATAAAGTGCATAAAGCTGTGCATGTAAAACACTGTAGATGAAGTTACATGCTAGTCGAGTATAAGTGCGTATCGTGTAACAGGCGCACGCTCAAATTAATGCTAATCTTTTCAAGCGTGCATGAGTTTAAACGAACCTCTCGATGACATTTTAACATTCAAGATCAAACGATCCTCGTGCAATTCATTATGCACGAATGCGTACCATGATTCTTTTACGACTTAACCGGGTTTCAATCTGCATTTAATTCGTAATATAGCGGTTAGCCTTGATGTAATATAATCTTTCATATAAAGAGAATGTAGGAAATTATTTCTCACACATTCTAACATACATGAATTTAATGACAAGAATTTTACATTTGTATTAACCCGAATTTATTTCCTGCTCATTTTTTCTCTTACAGACGTTTGGTTGATGTAAGATATCATCAATGTATAAAAACAAAACATATCAAGACGAAACATACAAAAACCTACAAAATAATTTAATTTCATTAGAAAGATGCGTGGATAAACTCATGATTGATTTACATATCTCGAATAAAAACTTTATAAACCTTGTATGTTTTATTGCATACTACATTTTATGCCTCATACTAAAACTGTTTCAGAAAATCTGGAACTTGCATGATTGGAAAATGTAGAGTAGCCTCATCTGCATATTTTTAATGAATGGTCTTAAATTTAATATTTAATGTTTTGAAAGGTACATTTTAAGTTTTTTTTGATATTTAAGAAAAAATTGAAATACGTGCTTTAAAGGACATTTATTTTTAAATAATGTAAGCTTGTCTCATTTTTCCCACTCTTGTCAGTCTCCATGTTCCTTTGCGAATTCCCACTCGTTAGGTCAGTTAATTATAAATTTATATTTTATCTTGTCATGTATAAAGTGAAGGTAAATGGAATATATGTCTACCCTAAATTTTATTGTAACATCAATTTGCCAATATGTTGATGTTTAAATTTATTACAGAGTAAGGAAACATTTTTGACATTATTTAATTATGTATTGTTTTTCTTTTTCTAGATTGTGGATTGGTCGCTCATAGGACTTGTTCAGCGACTGGTTTACCTTCTCCCTGTGTCCCAACAGATTCTCGAATTCATAGATTCACTTCAGGTAAATATATATGATTAGAATTTAACTTTACGAATAAATGTAAACAATTACTTAAGTTATCTAATATCATCTAAGGGGAGTCGATTGAATTTACTTTTAATAAATTATAATCATACATCTAGTTAGCAATAGTATTTTCTTTAACAGTGTTTGGATTAGCACTATGTTCACAATTCGACACATCAACCCGGACAGCTCCACTTTTAGTCGAAAGATGCACGCGCGTCCTTGAAGAAAGAGCATTCACCGACACAACTTTAGATCTTTACAAAGTCTACTACAGCAGTCCGCCCAATGAACAGACTCTTGAATTGCGACAAAAGCTTAACGAAGGTAATTTAATTAGGCCTTTGATCTCTTGAAAGTTTTTAGAAATACAATGTTGTTTCGATTTCCATATTTATGTTTCTAAATTTAATTTTAATTTTTAGATGTATGTAACGCAGATTTAACTCCGTATACCCCGCAGTGTATATCTAGTGTCTTAAAGAAATTTTTGAGAGAGTTACCAGATCCTGTAATTCCTGTGCAGTGGTACGACAAATTTCTAGAAGTAGCAAGTATGTATCAATTGAAATTTAATTAAACATATTAGCGAATTTATGCTTCGAAGATTACATATTCATTCATATTACGAAATTACAGATTTAAGAAATGACGAACAATGTGCAACAAGTCTCGCTCAGTTGGTCTCCGAACTACCAGTACATCACAAGAGTACTCTGCATCATCTGATGGCTCATTTTTGTCGCATTTGTCAATTGCAACATGCCCGAGGTTATACAGAACCACCCACTATTCTCGTGCAAGTCATGTGTCACATCTTCCTTAGGCCTCCTTGGGAACGAATCATGTAAGTTGGTTCAATTTTAATGCTTTAACATTTAGAAAATACTTTTGCTGCTTTCTACATATAAGAACACTCGAGTAAATTTAACTCTAATCTACTTTTATTTGCAGTCAAGTCGTCCACAACACAGAAGTACATATACGTATAATGGAGTTGTTATTATTCCAAGGAAACTGGAATGAAACCCTACCAGAATTTGCGAGCGCTCCGCAATTACCACCGAGAAAAGTTTCGAGACCACCATTTCCAGTTCTTGAATCGTTTCCTGGTTTTGAAGAGGAACTGGCAGCTGGCGATCGTTGTACTCCTGGAGAAAGTAACAAAGACCAGCTGCAACAATCTAGCAGGTAACAATAGTGTTCATTTTTCAAACATGCATTAAATTTTGGTAACTAGTAAAAAAAGGAATACAATTATTAATGAAAATTTGTTATTTTCAGGTCCCGTAATCTTCAAGACGCTGAATGGTATTGGGGTGACATTACGAGGGATGAAGTCAATGAGAAGATGACGGAGACACCTGATGGAAGTTTCTTGGTTCGAAACGCATCGTCGAAAGGAGGAGATTTCACATTGACGTTAAGGAAAGGAGGAAGTAACAAACTCATCAAAATTTGTCATCGTAACGGGAAATATGGTTTCTCAGAGCCTTACAATTTTCACTCTGTCATTGAACTTGTAGATTATTATCGAAATTGTTCACTCGCCCAGTATAACTCTACGTTGAATATCAAGCTTCTGTATCCGATCTCACGTTTCCAACAGGTACGTTATTCCTCCATCTTTACCAAGAAGAAATTTTTTCAAGTGCAGGAGTGAATGATATACAGTATGATATACAATATACATTTTAATTTTTTAGGAAGATGAAATTTCAAGTACTACTGATACAGCGAAAGTTGTTCAAAAATACATTGAACTTGAAAACAATATGAATGATAAGTTTCGACAGTACCAAAATTGTTCTGAAATTTATAACAGGACAGCTTACGAAGTGCAACTTAAACGACAGGCTTTAGAGGCATTTTCGGAAGCAATCAAAATGTTTGCGGACCAAGTGAAGCTCCATGAAAAGTTCCAAACAGAAGCGCAGCCACACGAAATATCCACGTAAGTTTAGATCAACTTTTTAAGTATTTTCTTAAGTCATAAGTTGTGAGTTGTCTATCTGATATTTTCTTACTTTTTTCTTGTTATTGCTTCAGGTTAACGGATAATTCTGAATTGTTGGAACGACGGATGAAGTCCTTGGAAGATAGTAAAAAACAACTCGACGAAAGTTTGAAGCAGCAAATTGCCTACAACAGAACTCTTGAACGAGAGATGCACAAATTGAAACCAGAAATTATCATCCTCATGAAAACCAGAGACAAACATTCTACGTATGTAACTTATTAATATCAAATTATTATAGCCTATTTTTGTGAAAAGACATAGTCTTTTGCTACTTATGATTCTCATTTTATATTTGGATTTTTATAGATGGTTGAAAAAGAATGGCATGAAGCAAAACAAAATCAATCAACTAGTTTCGAACAGCGCCTTTGCAAATCCGGCAATAGGCGATACGGTTTATAATGATCTACAAGAGCTTGATCTCGAAGTACATTCTGATGACAAGACTTGGTTGTATCTCGAATGTTCGCGTTCTGATGCTGATCGAATACTTATGGGAAGACCTGATGGAACTTTCCTCGTACGGAAATCGAGGATTGGACAGTACGCCTTGTCTATAATGTAAGTAAAATTAATTTTAATTTTTATCGTGTCTAGATACTTTTTTTTATCTAGCGTGAACATTACAGACTGGCAGATGTTTCCTCTATTTTACAGTTTGCTTAAATTAAAGTATTTTCATTCTTTTTTCATGCTCTAAAAAAAATATTTTAAGACTTATCTCTTGCCCTACATATCTTACATAAGAAACTATGAGCTCTGACAAGAAAAGTGTGGTGAAAAGTATTTTGCAATATGAATTCATGTTCTCAGGTGCAACGGTACCGTAAATCACTGCATAATTTACGCAACAGAAAGGGGTTACGGATTCGCGGAACCATATAATATCCACAAAACTTTAAAGCATCTGGTTCTGCACTATGCGCAGAATTCTTTGGAAGAACATAACGAAAGTCTCAACACAACTCTAGCGTTTCCAGCATACGCATCTGCCAGTGCATTGACACGCCTACAAACTCAACAAAGGCAGCTTCAAGTAATACAAATGCATGCACAGAATCAAAATCAATTTCCGTTGGTTCGACCACTCGAAAACCAGCAATTTGTGCCACAAACGTAATGATTTATGAGTTAAGGTTGACCTTGAACTACATTTTGTCTTTTCAACTCCAAGCTTAAATGAATTTACAAGATTCTCGAGTTAAGGAAACGTTTTTCAGAAATATTTCTTCTGAAAAGTTCTTTTTATTGAAGCATCAAATTTTGGCCGCTGCATCTTCGAACTTTTGAGGAATACAGCAGATCATGTTCTAAATATCAATTATAAATCGACGATAACGATGATGCTAATAGAATAGTAGTGGTAATGCTACCGATATTAATGACGGTAAAAAATAATATTTACTATGCGACCGTAGAAATATTTCATCAGGACCAATTACAGAAAGCGAATTTTCACTTTGTTTCGAGTTCTTTCTCGATCAACATTATATAACGTCAAGAGGGAAACGATTCGATTAATAACTGTTAGAACTCCTCTTCCGTCAAAACTGAACATCAACTTGTAAACGTTTTCCACTAGTACAACGAATTTTTTGATGATTCACGATGGAGAGACGAGGAAACAGATTTTTTATACGTAGAATTTAAGTAATTTCGTGCCAGACGGTACGTGTCACCTCGTCCACAAAAAGAGGGTTTTGAAATAATTATCTGTGATTTACGGATCTGCCGTCGGTCGAAGGATTGTGTTTTTTGCAATTGGGTCGTTGCGGATTTTTTAAATACCATAACGCACTCTTAAGGTGAGGCGGAGCCATGCCTAGACTCTTTTAAATTTGCGAAACTCGCAAGTTCGAAGACACGAAGTCCAGAAATTAAAATATTAGTTTTCACTAATCGGGAATAGAATTCACGATCGAAGCCGGCTTCGCGTGTCACTTTTCCGCAGATTAGCGAACGGTAATATCGGGCATATAATATCATAGAGCCTGTACACATTGATCAATTTTTTAAACAAATATTCAAGCAGACGTCCAACTTTTGCAGACGCTTTTTGTGCTACTAGTAATAGAAAAACTTGAACGAGATAATTTAATAGTTGTTTTCTCTCGTGCAGAAAATCTAAAGTCACTTACGATTTTCGCTGGTGATTATTGATACAGTAAATGTAGTGGGAATCCAGTAATTTGAAAGCGTACAACTTTAGAATTTAAATTTGTAAACTTTCAATTTCAAACAGATTTAAAGTAAATAGTATTAATACTATTCGTAATTATTCCCATGCTAATAATCTCTATCTGCACCAGCTGCAAGTGAAAAGGTTTACGATAAACATTTTTTATATTAAAAAATGTAACTTTAAAGAGAATGAGAGAGCTTAAAAAGAAAGTTCGGCAATCGACATGTAACTGTCCCCTATAGTTGCTCTTTGCAGCAAAGATCTTGAGAAATCTTGTGTTTACAGAGCGGTCGGTAAATACAAGACAGTATCATTTGTCTAATGTATCTTTCTCAATATGATGAGTATCACTTTTGTAGACATTGGACACGTTACAGTCATTAGAAAATGTTAATCTCTGCCTTTCACAGTATCAATGGTTGAAGTACTCTATTAACGTTGAGGAATAAAAATTATGAGCGTCAGAAAAAGCGGGATCTTATTCATAATTCCTCAACGTTAATAGAGTACTTCAACCTTTGATACTGTAAAAGGCAGAGATTAACATTTCTCCAACTTCGACCCAATTTCCGGATTTGCAGGACTCGGACGCGTCACCGAACCAGGTAGCAGCGCGCCTTCTCATATTTTAAATTATTGAGATTCTGGTGTTGCATCGAGGGAGGTGGTGGAACGCTTAAATTTGTCATAAAGGGAAAATTAACATTCTGAGAACTATTCTGTTGCTAGGAAGTTGCATTTGCTGCACCATAAACATTCGCGCGAGATTAAAATAAATAAAATTCAGCCAAAAATGCATCCCTGAACTCGTTATAGGTCCTAAAATTATGTTGTCGCGCCTCAAACTAGATTTTTGCTCTCCCCCTTAAAGAATTTTCAATAATCAATAATTGTTTAGCGTTAGAAATCTGTTTTGAGGTCAAGTAAGACTCAATTGATGCTAGAAATTCATTGGGATTTTTACCCAAATCATCCTCAAACTGGAAATTTTGTGTCAATATTTAGACCTCGTAGGCCAGTGACTAAAGCATTTACAAGATCATTTCCAGGGTTATCAGATCGACCAATCGGTCGTTGATTCTGTTGTTCCCTAAGCGTGTTTATTTCCTCTCTTTTGGTTTTATTTAAACGCCGCAATTCGTCAATTTCGCGTTGTAGAGCATTAAAGGCATCTTCAGAGGTCATTGTTAACGATAAATAATTATGTGAAAATTTATCTTCAATGAACATCACAAAAATTTATCCCAACCACTCTTATGTCCCTGGTTCGGACGCCAATTTATTTATCGATTTTATCTGATTTTCATACGAAACAAAACATTGAGAAACTTGCTAAGGAGGTTTTTTCTATTGGATACAGAGAAAAAGACTCGGGAGTATGGCCAAGGCTCAAGAAAAATGTTTCTGAATTGAAAGAGATGTGTTTTTAAAATTTTAAATTGAGTAGTTTTTAAATATCGTTTAATTCTTTTTAACATTAATCTACTCCAAATTAAAAAGGTTTTCATATTTTAACTTCTTTTTGTGTACAACTCTAAAAATGTGTACATAGTAATCTTGGAGCATATAAAGCACTTTTGCTTTGATCATTGTTTCAGTTTGATTAATAATTTCAGAACAAATCACTAACATATAAATTGCTGAAAAAGAACAAGTTTATGATAAGCTAAATCTTACAAACAAATGAAATCAGTGCAATTAGGCGGCGCTGTAATCAGTGACCTACTATGACGTACAAAAAACGCAATCATGAAATTCTAAAAAAAAAGAACATTCTTTTCTGTTGTATTTCCATCATTCTTCGCGAAAACCATAAATCACTGATTTTACGGATGTGTGTGAGAGAGAAAGAAGGCTTGAGAATCCTAACGAAAATTGTCTAAAAGTCGTGAAAGATTTTTTACACTCAATTTAGATTTCTCACGAAAAGGAATGTGAATTTTAAGCATGTTTTTTGGCGTGCTAAACTCTCAAGAGGATTCTTTCTCAATAAATATGGTCGATCTCATAAAACGCGATTATCCATTTTCATCTGATTGTAAATACTTCTTCATTAGTTATATTCGAATATAGGTTCACACATCGGTTGTCGAAGCTCAGCCTAATTCTCAGTAGTCAGTACTCACTTAGCTGTCTCGTGAAAAAAAAAATGATCATGTTAGTAAACACGATAGAAAGAAAGAAAGAAAACTAAAAAATATATATTTTACTTATTTTCGGAGCAACATTTAGTTATTATTTATAATACGTAAGTGCACATACAATTGTTTTCATTACTCTTTTGGAAAAAGTTGCATGAACGTTTCGTATGTAAATATTGTATACTCATATTTTAAACTTTTCTTACTCTCTATTTTGACTATTGTGACAGTACTATTGTTTAAGTACTTTTGGTCAAACAAATTACACGCCTAATTTACAGTTTGCTTTTAATGAAGTTTTTATCATTTTTCATCTCTTTTGAATCAACAGTTCTTTTTTTAATTGAAAACTGGAGTTGCTTCGACTTCCTAACAATGATGTCTCTGGATATCATAAATAACCATAACCGGCTATAGGCGAATTACAATAAGTTACTAAGTAGTGATCAGGCTGCTAATTGGTGTGGGTAACAGTAAAAGCGAACATCGTTTCGCACACAACGTGTAAAAACGGAGGAAATCGAATTTTCAGCGTGAATTCGCCAATGTTCGATGGCATTCTGTAGTTTGTTGTAATAATTTTAATACCTACACGGGGAGCGAATCGAAAAGTTTAAGGGCATGTGGTAATCACCATATGAGCAAATTTATTTTCGCCACCTTTACCCACGTGTTAATAAATATTTTTTTTTTTACTAAAATTAGGCTATATATCTCCGTCTTTATGAAACGGAGGTAAATGATTCAGTTTTTTTTATAAAAAAATATTTATTATTGCAAGTGTAAAGTTAGCGAAACTTGAGTGGTAAAATTTAAAAATAAAGAAATAACAAAAAAAGGTAAAATCGATTCGCTCATAGTGAAACAGCGATTTGTAAATACGAGTAAAACCGTCGATCGCAAAACTGTTATTTTAACAATGAGATCGTCCTTGTGATAAAGGAATCGATCGCGAGAAAAGATACGCTGCATGCACACATGGATCTGAGGGTGATATGAGATGTGGAATGAAAAAAAAAGTTGCCTTAGCTTTTGTACAAGAAAGAACGTGAAATGAGAGAAATGATCACCGTTGTAAGGAACGTTGAGAGAAAGACGTTTTTTAATTAATGCAGAGTGGGTCATGGTGATGATACAAGTGATAAGTAAGATAAAGATATCCTTATAACGATTGGAGGTATCCGCGTTAATTTGTCTAGTTGGGTTAAGAAAAGAACACGAGGAATAATTTTATTCATTTGTGCCTGATGAGTCTACGAGAGTTGAAATTTCATATTCCTTTTTTCTTACTGGAATCCACTTGGTATTCTTAACGCGGCGTATCCTTTGACATTTACGAGACGAGAATGAGAGGAGAGAAAAATTCGAGCCTTGCAGCAAGGAGAATGAACGTTGAGAAACGATTTTCGCGGGAATTGTAACTTTAATTATATCCTATCAGTCTTCCACTCTGGGTGTGGCCGCGTACTTAAACTTTTATTTTTGTGGACAATTGTCTTATTATGTTACAGTTTTTGTAAAAGATTGTAAATTGCAATTTTAATCATACGAACAATCAATGCAGATTTCTAACTTCTGTCATTTTACGTTGAATGATCAAGTAATATAAAAATTAATTACATAGTCCCAGGACTTGTGATCCTTCTTTCTAAGAAAGAGTCCACTTTTATTGTAATGTAAAGTAATCGTGTAACTTTATTTTATTGGGAAAAAGTCAGTGTTTTTAAAAAAATTTTTTTATTATTAAATTGTATATAATATGACGTGGCCAACCTCGAGTGAGGGATGGCAATCAGATGCTTAGAAACATGCATTCTATGTTTTAAAAAACGTCTCATTAGTCATTCATAGAGACGAATTTTACCTTCATACTCACAAACTATGTTCTTCGGGCGTCGTAATGTAGAAATGTAACTAAAAAAAGGACAAAATGAATGATGCAAAAAAAATAATCGCATAATATTATCATTAAACAAAACATCTGTATTTAAAGAGACGAGCCGTTGATGTCGATTTTCTCAATTTAATATAAACTTGTAGATGGTGTGTGTGTTTGTGTGATTGAATTTATAATGAGTGGTTTGCGCATGCTGCAAGGCGAAGTAATCGCTAAAAGCATTGGAGGTGAAAGACACGAGAAGTTAGTTGAGGAGTTGAAAGAGGTACGGGAGAGAGAAAAAGTAAAAGTTATCGAAACAATATTATATTATTAACAAATGTATGATGTCCCACTGTGATACAACTTTTGTTTTTGCATGTAAAATATATTATTATTGCTGTAAGCAACTGCGTGAATGCGTTTGCGCGCGTCAAACGACCGTCAGAAAAAAAACGCTTGGAATCGCGCGCGCTTTCGCACTCACGCGCCATGCATACATATAATTGTGATTAGGTGTGCACAAAATGTACGTGCACACTGTTGCAAAACAATACAAATTATTCCTTTAGTGCGAACGATTTATAGCGCGAATCATCCACAAAACTACAGTACGAGAACCGTTTGATATTTGACGGTTCTAAAGCTCAAGAATTTTTTTGAATTGAAAAGAATTAATTTTTTTGGTTTATGAGTTTAAGTTTTAAACCTGATTAAATACTAACTGAAGACTTTCGAAATCTTTGAGTGTCAGATGGTTCTTCTTTATAATGTAGCAGACCCTGCGATCAATCGTCCCAGTAAATTTTAATCACTATCATCGATTTTATTCAATATTTTTTTTGTTTATGAGAGTTTTTTGAAATTATTGTTGAGATGATCATTATAATGTCAATATTATAAGATGCTTCGGCGAGTCCGAACTTAAAAAATTTATATGAAATTTACTTTTTTGATAATACAAATATTTAGGATACCTGAAAAGAACAAAATTTAGTACGTGTTTTTATGAAATTGGGTAATGATATATTATATTACATTATATTATATTATATTATATTATATTATATTATTATATTATAATAGAATAGAATAGAGAAATATGTGAAATTGTGTTCAGCGCCTTTGTTACGTTCAGGTGTTTTGATTTGCGTTCATCGTTTTCCCCTTCCGTTTGGGCGGTCATAACAAACTGTCGGTGGATTTCGATTAATGTTTGGAAATAGAAATACTCGGATAGTTATTGGATATGATATTTTGACGTTTTAGCGATTTAAATTAAATCGTGAGTACACAAAGGCGTCAAGGGACACTGGAATAATTAAGTATGAGATTGTGATGTGAGAGAGATGAAGAAAATATATATGAGACGATTGTTCGAAGGGTTTTTGAGGCAAGGTGGGGCAATTACCAACTTGCTTTATTCATCCTCGTATTATAACGTTCATTTAATAGAACCACACTGTAAAATCGTTTATATTTGCATATGATTAATATGTTTTACTTATAATCGAAGGTGCTTTTATTTACCTATCCTAGAAACAGAATCTTCCTTATTTTATTTTTAATGCGGGAAAAATGTATTTCCGGGTTTAAAAAACTTTTCCGAATAATAAATTTTATAAATATTTTTATTTGACACTTACAACTTTTGTTAAATTATTATTAAATTATTATTGGATCATTCTTCAATTTAGAAAACAAACTCTGGAACCATGTGAAATATTTCAGTCGAAATTAGACATTGTTATGTAAGGATTTCGACAATTTGAAATGGCTCTTGTTGATATTTTTACGAACCCAAAAAGGGTCAGGTTTATAATTTCTAAATGTTTATCTTTTCTGAGACAATTTATAATTCTTAGAAATTTCCACCTGAGTTGATTATTTCACACGGCCGCTTTTGTTTTGTTTATGTTGACTGACCTTCTGACTCAATAGTTAAGATTTAGATATTTACATTTTCTCTTAGTCTACTTTTGACTCTCGTCCGGAAAGGTTGGAAGAAAACTTTTATCCGATAAAGTTAACGCGTAACGTGCTCGCGATTAATCTAGATTAATTAATGAATTTGTATTTGTTATTAAGTCTTCGTGCCAAAGTGTTCTTTCTTTATTTTATTTTAAGTTTTATTATTTTTCGAGTGTATTGTGAAGTGGTTTTTCTGGCCGGTTGTCTTCTGGCTAGAAAAGTATGCTAACAAAATAGGTGCTATGCTATGGAACACAGAAGGTATGTAGAATTACTAGAATTTCGCACCTCAAATCTGACTCTTTTTAAAAATATTGGCATTATTTCAAAGATTTATTCAAGGGGTGAGGGGTGTAATGTGCGGGAAGTTAAGGAAATCTGGGAATTTCGTGGGCAAAATTAGACCTTTTTCTATTCTACTAATTTTTGTTCAAATGTAAAATTTCTATTAAATTATATAATTAATAATTTATAATTTAATAATTTATAATTTTTTAATTAACTCTAACGTTATTTAGTGTTTTAGTTTTTAGCTATTCCAATAAATGTAAAAAAAATCGTCAGACTGGATGTCTGAAACTTCAACCCAATTAGTGTACCTAATCTATGTAAACTTTTTTAGATTGCTCCAAAAATCTTTATAGATTTTAGATTGCTCCAAAAAGTATTTTATGAGACTGGGAGTATATAAATAAAAATAGACTTCTAGTATAATTGTTGATAAGAAACTGGTTCCTCCAATAAAAAATGTTTCTTACATGAAATGAATATTAGGGGTAAGGGTCAGAGAGGTATTCGCTTAAGGGTGTTGGAGCCAAGTTCTAATCTAAAAATTCGATTTCTTCATTTTACTTAACAAATATTAAAAATGGAATTATTTCCCTCTGTGGAATTAATCAATTTTTAACTAGAATTATGCGCACAGAGCAAGAAAATATCTAATTCAAGTATTTTTTAAGTGAAACGAAAATATTGAATTTTGAAGATAGATTTTGAATTCTTCATTTTATGCAAAAATATTTATCTGGAATTTTCGTTGAGTAAAATGGAGAATGGAATTTTGAGCCTAACACATGGGTCCATCGCCCTTAATTATATTTTTAACGTAAGGCAAAATGATGGTAATGAATCGACCTCAGCAGGTCACTCAAGGGTTACCACATTTTGATCTCTATCTGCGATGGTCTTTACTGTGATTGTCGACATGTGTAGTTATCGATCTACATTAAATGCATGCCGTTAACTCGGACTGCGGTCATACCAAAAGTCAGGATTTTCACGTCGTCTATGGTCACGGCAAAGTGACAGTCAGTACCTGCATAATGACTTGACTGCAGCCATTTCTGCATAGCGCAAACTCACCTGCAGGGTGGCTTTCCTCCAAGTCCCTTGAGTTTATTCTAGTTCACATCCTACCATTACCCTTATAACTTACAAACTTATTTACAAACCTAAACTCAACTCATACCTATTTTCCTCCAAACTACCTTAAATTAATTATGAAAGGACAGGTCACCGGAGACCTCGCTTTTTCACAATTTTTTAAAATTATTTTTCACTCATTTCATGAAAACTTTGAATGGTAGTTTTTAAATATGTATAGCTTTGAAAAGTAAAATTAGAGTGGAAATTTCTTTCAAATATTCTGGACGAGAATAAAATTAATTTTTAGAGTTACTAAAATCCAGCCATGAAATATAAATATTAATTCCTGTGGTACTTGGAATGGCTGATTTATTACAGAGATTACAATTTATTTGAAGCTATGCTGAACATTTTTCTTTTTTTTAATTTAGTTAACTGATTTTTCTTAGGGAGGATCCGTTACAAGGACATAAAGGAATCGATTATTTTGTATAGTACATCTTTCATGGTCCAGTTAATTTTATCCATGATAGAAAATTCAACCATTTTTCATTTACTGTGATTGAAAGTTCAACTATTTGGTTGGAAATTCAATTACTTCTGATTGAAAATTCGACTATTTTGTTGAAAATTTAACTACTTTTCATTGAATATTCAACTATTTGGTTAAAAATCAACTATATTTTATTTAAAATTCATTCAGCTACGGTAATTGAATAAAACTTCAACTAAAGTAATTGAAGTTCTTTTTAACAGTGTAGAAACGACTTTAAGACATTAACAGAAGATTTAAAAGATTTTTAAAACTTTCAAGTAATTTTAAGAGATTTTATTTCATTTCCTCCACATTAGAAATCAATTCCTTCAAATGTTTTAAACTCACTTACTTGAATTCTTTTGAAATCCACTGAAATTGCTTAAAATCACTTAACATCACTAGAAATCTCTTAAAATCTCTTGAAATTTCCTAAAAATTTCCTTGAAATTTGAAGTTCCCTAAAATCATTGAAATCAGAGTTCTGCAAACTGTGATGCGCGGTACAGTTTTGACCTTGAAAGGAACAATTTATAGGGGTGCCGTTTTTGAAAAGAAATGAAGTCTTGAACCATTTAACTCTATAAATTTCTATTCTGCGGTAAATTATCAATTTTTAAGCTTTAACTGGCACCACAGTTGTGCCTATTGCACTGGGTTCATTCGTTATAAATTTTCGAAACCACTGCGGACCACTATTGGTGTACTATATATACTCTATATGTGATTAAATTTGTGTTCATTCGCTGTACATGTAATGAGATACGAAATTACTCGTATATCATCATTGTTGGGTCGAATAAAGTTTTAAAATAGGTCAATCTCAATTCCGATACTACTTAAATTAAAAAAATACCTAGCATACCAAAATTTATATAAAATAGCCGATTTTTTCGGTACAAATAGACGCTGCTTTTATTCCTTCCATAAATCAGGAAAAAAAACGCTGACCTTTTTTCGAAAAAATTGAGTTTCAAAGTTTTTATAAAAGCCGCATATAAAAATGGGGAGAAGTATCAAAATAAAAAAAAAGTATAATATCTATATCGGTTTAGAAACTACAGCACTTATAAGAAAACATTTGCTTTCTTCATAAATTGCGTTACGAACATAAGTTCAAAAATTCATAATTTTGTCAAAAAAAGAAAAGATTTCTATTAAATCGGTGAAATATGTGTCGTTTAAAATCCATTGAAAAACAACATATTTTACCCGTATGGTTCTGTGACTAACAAGTCAAGTCTGCATGATTTGAAACTAATTCGACCTTATCAATAATTTATTCTGACATCATAAATTTGTAATGGAATTAGTATCTATTTAAAATTAGCTCTCTACACTGAGAGACTTTTTGTTAGAATAAATGATAAATATGAATGAGAATTTAGTATAATATCGTTCCGAAGTAGGGAAAACAGGGTTTGCGTATCAAAAATTAATATAGTGGTTTTCAGTCGCAAAAATTAATATTTTTGTTAGAACAAATGGAAAGGATGTTTCATTAACTCTTATAAAACTTGTGAGAATTTAATATACACTATATCAAAGTTGACAAGAGAAGTTAAAACGATTGTAATACATTTTATTCGAAAGAATGAAAACATCTTTTGAAGTTGTCATACAAAGCATATGAGAATCTCAAACGACTATATGAAAAATAACTCACTCCACTAAAAAGATTTAACCTTTAGAAAGGGGAACTAAATACACAAATTAAATACAATCAAATACGGAAACACATGAACAATTATTATTTTTATTATTATATATACTTAATTTATTCACTAAATACATAATCGCACGCTTAATCAGCAGGAAAAATCGAATTCGCTGCGGCAAGATTCGAACCTAACTTATACGCATTTTATCCCTAACGGCCTAACAACTAAACCCCACGGCTAACTATACATTATAAAATATTTGGAAAAAATCTCAATAAAGTAGCGTCGCATTCCGCATATTCAGCTGCACATTCGGGCTCGATCGGAAAACGGCGGAAACATTCGAGGAGCATTCTCAAACGAAACTATATGAAAAATCAAGAATAATGATATCATAGTTTGCTATGCGTCTCAGGTTTCTGTCAACTTCATATTGACAATATCAATTTCTAAAATACGTTTTCGAGATTATGATATTCACTATTTTTCTTATTCATATTATTTTTCGAAAACTCAGTAAAAAGAATATCATTTTTTCATAGAGTTAATTTATAAAATGGAGATTCATAATATTTCGTATATAGAATACTACTTTCTCGACTTCGTGTTTTAAATACTCGTATGATAATATTAAACTATAGTACTGTAGTACGAATAAGTGTGATAGAACCTCGGTTTTCCCTATTTCGGAACGATATTATACTAAATTCTCATTCATTTTTATCATTTATTCAAATAAAAAGTCTCTCAGTGTATCGTTTAAATTGAATTCTCAGAAGTTAATTTGAACAAGCAAACTCTTAGAATTTAAATACCTTTACACTGAGAAAAAAGTACTCGGAAATCAATAAATATACTTTTGAATCAATAAATCTCTTCCAAAAGCAGATATTTTATTGATTCAAATGTATATACTTTAAAATGTATATCACTATTGTATGGAAATGATTAATTCTTGTTTCATTAAAAAATCATTTGAATCATTAAAAGATCTGCTTTTGAACGAGATCTATTGATTCAAAAGTATATTTATTGATTTCCGAGAATTTTTTTCTCAGTGTAGGTCTCTCTTTCCCTTTACTCGTCTTATTTTTTTTTCTTTCCTTTCCTTATTCAATATGAGCACCTTTGAGGAAGTAAGAGAAGTCTGACATCCTGATTTTCGAGCAGGCGTTGACCTTCGATCGCCAGCGATGACTTCTCTTGTGTCAGTTTGTCAGGCCCGAGGCTTCTCCGTAACCGACCCTAACAAAACCGTGAAACGAGGTCAGGAACACGATGTTCGGGGAAGGTGGGTCGTTCGTGGCCTGCTACCAGGGCTAGCCTGGATAGTTTCATCATTCGGCATCACTCGGTATCGCTCGGCCTCCCTCGTACTTCCTACTCGCGTGGTAGTAGGAGCAGGGAAAAAGGGTGGTTTAGGGGGTTGTAGGTTGGAGGTTGAAGTGGAGCGCCTGAGTTCTGGCGGTTCTCCATCGCACAACCACCTATCATTGGGCGTCGGGACACCGAGCGCGCGTGAGTCTCGACTGAACCACGTGCAAGTTCCCTTATTGCCGCATCGGCCTGTCGCACCGCTCGTTCAAATCGCTCCTTATCATCTCTTAACGGAAGAGTCCCACGTGTGATAACCACCTCAACATATCTACATCTCCTTTCTAGAATACATATACAAATACATCACTCTGTCCTATCAATAAATATACATTTCCCAACACAATCGACGTATTTTTACGACTCTAGATCCTTTTATAAAGTATACGATTTTCGTTTCTGTGTGCGATTTTCTTTTTCGATGTGAGTGCAAAAGAGTTGGGATTGTTCCTTCATTTTGTTCGGTGGAGTTTCTCTTTCCGTGAGTGCGTGCATCGAGACTGGTACGACTTCGTACCGGTGAGATTCGTACCTGCACCCTTCGATTTTTTTTCCATGGACTCTGGCCCTCAGCAACGATATTTAAAATTGAACTAGTGTGTGTCCCGCAAGCAGAATACAAAGCTAAATTCGATAAAAAGCTGCGTTTCGTATTTCAAATGAACCTTGTACGATCGTTATTGCATTTTGTTTATTGGGCTAAGTAATTGGGCGATGAAGAAAAATTGAGGTCTATGCGGGTTGATCAAGTGCGCGTAGTGCAAGTTCGGGTTGACGTGAAGGTTGAAGATGACCCACATGGAGAAGAATTCTTCAACTGCCGGGAAAGTCGCGACAACAATTTTGGAGACGAGATTTCGAGAGAACCTGAGAAGTTAGGGGATAAAGGAAAAGGGATAAGGCGAAAGGCGGAGAGTGGCGGGAAAGTGAAATTTGGGTTGAGGATCCTGTATCATGATAGATCCCTGAAGAGCCGAGTCATGTCACGTGTCGGGCCTCCCCTGACATGTTCGTCGCTTCTTACGCTGACCGTTCTCTTGTCGAGTCTTGTCAACGGAAGTGAGTTTCCCGAGAGAGAATGCTGCGATCCGATTTATCCGATTCCGGAACCAACCAGCAAGGCACCATCGGCTCCGACACCGACTGGAAGAAGCGGTGAGTCGAGCTCTAATACGATTTTCATCGCGCGAGTGCCACTCACTGAGGGCAGGCTTTGAAATATTTATCGTGCATCGGACTCCTTCAATAGATGCTTGCTTTATTTAACAACTGGCAGACGTGAAATTGATTTCCTCAGATTGAAAACATAAGCTTATTTTTCCTCCGAGCAAAAAAAATGAAATCATGATTTGTATGAGAAGAATTGATGATTTTGATGATTATGACAGATTTTGCATAATTATCCTTAAACTTTATTGTAAACTAACTATAGGGGAAGTGAATTTTGATAATTCTTGTTTAAATCGGAAGTTTGCTGGTTACGAGAGATGGAATTAAGTCCCACTGCTTATTATGCAAAGCAGAGGGAGGAAATTACATGAAAATAAAATATTAATGTGGATTTTAACAATAGTGTATAAGTATTTCAATAATTTAGTAAAAGTGATGTTTTTGTAATGTTCAAAAAAAAAATTAATACATTTTTTCAGAACTGCATGACTTGTCTGACACAACCTTGATATATCTACTGATTTTTAAATAGAATCTAGCGGGCGCAGTAGCTCAAAATAATTCTAACTAAAATCTTGTTAGTACCTGTAATTGAATTAAAAAAAGGGATTTTGGTAAAAAAAAATTTCAATACCTCCTGTAAAACGTAAAACGCTAAAAAAACTATTTTCACTAAAAAGCAAAAATGTTTGATCGTGTCGTTTTCAGTTGACATTTTGTCTCGTTTGACTGACACTCAAAAGCTCGTAGAGATTTAACATGCGTCAGTGTCGACATATCACTTGATATACAAAATAGTGTTAAAGCTGTACGCGCTACCGGTTCGTGCGTTGACAAGTTGTAATCGGACACATCGATACGTCAGTGTCAAAGGATCCATTGTCGATCGTAGCTATAATCGGAACTATCGCCCAGCGACGACAAAGTATGGATTTTCCGTCTCTAGACATTGGTCACGTTTACATCCCTCATGCCCCTAACAAATCGATAAATTATCCCATTTCAATTAACACAAGGAAGTACTTTTAATCTTTTAATGTGCGATGATAGATTTCCGTGCCACTTTAACAAACAATCAAGCGTGAAATGATAACAAAGGGTTATCTGTAGTTCATCAAACACTGACGTCGATTAAAAGTGTGACACGAACTGATTGTCGCACCTGTATGGGGGGAAAGTGTTAACAAAGCTTTCATTTCATGGAAAGTTAAAATTGTTTTTCAACGTTTATATTTTTCTTTTCATTCAGCGTCGAAAGAGAAAAATCTATTGATGTTAAATTGCACGGTGCTTTGCTGTAAGAGATCCCACTATTTTCACCCGACCTACTTTCTAGTCAACCCGCTATCACGTCTCGTAACGAGGTTGCTTTAGGACAAATTCGAAGTGGCTTCAAAGTTGAAACTTTCCTCTGTTTATCCAGTTGGCTTCAAAGTTGTTCTTGAAAGTACGAATCTTCTCTCGCTAATTTTATATTTCTTGTTTTCTCAAAATTTGGCAGGAAACAGAGGCGGAAGTAGTCAGAGAAAGCTTTCTAAACTTGTCACATCGAACATTATTTTAAACATTTTTCTTAACATTGTTCTCTGGAATATTTGGATCCAGGGAAGTGTAAGATATGGTTTAAATTTTGATGTTTATTTGAAGTTAGCGATCTAAATGATTATTAAGAATTGAAGTTTTCAGATCTTAGGTAATTAAGCATTTAATTGGAATTGCAAATGAGAATTGAAATAAATTTGGACTTTGTTAACTTGCTGATTTATTTATAAGGGAGAAAAAAAGTTATTAAGTGCCTTGAGTAAAGAAATCGAACTTGTCATATTACTTGGCCTCAGTCTTAACTTCTTCACTCCTTTTCTCTCCCCTTATCAAAACTTGTTCACCCTACGGGAACTGTTTGCCATCTTCTCCCTTTCACTTTCAGTCTTAGTTTCTTGAGTTTCGGTAAGACAAAAACCAAGATCTTTCAAGTTATAGGTCGTTTTGATGTAATCATGAAAATTTTACTGGTCCCAATGGTTTAATATTTAATATTAAAAAGAAGAAAAGAAACAATTAAGATAAAGTGCCATATTCTGTAAAATTGATCCTTCCAAAACATCAATTCACATGTGTTGCAAACTGAAACTTCAGCCCAATGCAAACTGAAGGAAAAATTAAAAAAAAATACGGTGAAAAGTATGCTCTTTATTTTTATTGAAATTAATTAAATTCATTTCATCAGTTTTTAGATTACGTACGTTTCCGGCGTAAACTAGGTTCGTTAGCAGTAAGCGAGTATTATATTCCGACCGGCTTCATGCAAGATTGGAGCGAAAGGTTTTAAATATTAATTCGCATGCATCTGAATATTGAACAGCTTTTTCTCATTAATTTGAGATCATGATTTTCAAATTTATTGAATACTAAATTTTATTGTTGATGCTAACCAATTTTATTATTCTAATTTGAATTGTACTGAATAAAGTAACAAATAGACGTTCCAATTTCTCTTCGAGCAATTGTTTCTTGGCAAGATAATCTTGGAGGATTTATTAGAGCTTTGTATAAATTACAGAGCGATTTGTGTATAACAAGCAGCCATCAGCCAAGGACATCCATCAAGTATGTATGGATTATCTAACGGTGAATGCGCTGTACCTCAGTCTAGTAGACTATATTTCGTCGGGCGACGAACCCTTATTATAAATTGGTGACACCACGTGACGCCATTGAGCGGGGTGGCGGGTAAATAACGTTCAGAAAACCAATATCGGCAAACGTTTGAGTACCAGAGACAAAAATCTGACGTAAAATTTCTCCCTCGGATACTACATGAAGAAAGACACTCGTGACTATTCCTTAATAATGTCAGTCATATATTTACATATGTGATGGACTTTTGTCGTTGATTTTTTATCGAAGGCTTTATTATTTACAAGAAGATTGAGACATCTTTCTCTAAATATATTGCAATACTTTATTCTGACTTTTAATCTGAATGAAGATTAAAACGGTCTTTCGTATAAGAAAACGTTTTATTAATTGAAGTTAAACGATAGAAAAATTGAATTTAAGGATTCTTTCAAGAAAAATATGTAACTTTTATATATAGTTTCATTATGTATAAATAGAATTCGCAGCACTAATATGAAATTGGAAGTAAAATCTGCAAAACATTGACAGAAAGATGCAAAGTTTGATGTTTTCTAAGTGGTAATTTATTCCTTGACAATGTCCATTCATTCACATTTTTTCCTTAACAACGCGGATTAAAGCTTCCCACTTTTCCAACAATCCTCAGTTTCACTACAGAGAGACGTTATACATGCCTTAATGTTTAAGAATAAACGGGATGTAGGGCACCTTCGAGTAATTAAAATTATAGCACATCTAAAGTTAA
>CAJFCO010000373.1:1591039-1618089 GCA_904066015.1 Synergus gifuensis
ACACACACACACACACACACACACATCCGGACAATTTTTCAGGACATCATGTTAGATATATTAACATTAAAATATGTTGAAAAAAACCTTTTTTAGGAAACTGGATTTTGTCACCACCACAAAGCTTCCTCTATGAGGAAGCAAAATTGCTAGAAATTTCTTGAAATTCATTTAAAATTCTACAATAACATTTAAAATTCCTAGAAAGCTTTTGGAATGTCTTAAAATTCCTCGATGAGAACATTTAAATCCTTTGAAAATTTTTGAAACATTTTCAAATCTTTTAAGATTCCTAGAAACCTCTTAAAATTCCTCCAAACTTTACACCATTTAAAATCCTTTAAAGTCCCTTAGAAACCTTCCAAATCTCTTAAAATTTCATGAATCTATTTCAAATTTCACGAAATATCCTAAATTTCCTAGAAACCCCTTGAAATTCCTCTTTAAAAAAAAGTGGTGTAACCAAATGCCTTGAAAATCTCTCATACCTGATTGGCTTTTGAATGACTTGAAGTAATAAGAAGCAAAACAAAATAATCGCGCGCACGTGTTCGTTTTTCAGTATGAAATAATTTTCAATTATAAACTTTCTGCTAAAATCTTGAAAGTTTCATCTGTGCCATCAAAAAGAAAAGCACGTTTCTAAGTCCGCAGGATTAAATGAAGGATCAGACCTTAATTCGAAATTCTCTTAAACCGAGATTGATCTTAAGAATCTTAAAGTTTTACGTGGGAAAATAGCTTACAATTTTCTGTTTTGTGATCTTTACGACACCAGCGGTACTTTCCGCAGATTTCTATGTTTCTGAGCTTGCGTGGGAGTGTTTTATTTGTTTTTTATTTTTGTTTTTTATTTTTATTTTTTTACTTTTTTGTGTGCAGGTTCCGGATGAATCTTGTGTGTGTATATTTATAGTTTACACCGGACTCCGGAGTATCGTTGACGGTCAACGCCTTAAGTGAATTCAGTTTTATGAGAGTCAGATCTGAGGAAGAGAAGTGCGTATTTAAGGTGGACCATTCGTTCATTTCTTGTTCGTTAATCTCTCAAGGACTATCCGCAACAGAAACGAGCGGATTCAACGAGCGGAATGCGCGCCTTGGTGCACCTTAATGCCTTCTTTAACGTGAGGTCGAGCGAGATTTACAAGATTTATTCCTATAGGTATCCCTTCCGTCTCTTTCCTTACTTTTCATTTTATCCATATCCCTTTACTCTCTCCTGTTCTGCTTCGATGCGGAAACACAGACCCTGCGAAGCGCATGTAAGGAAATAGAAATCATGAAAGAGAGCTTCTAGTTAGACGCGCTTATAATAAAGTTTACTTTCTACTACTGAATTAAGTAGAGGATTTCTAGTTATGCTCAAGAAAATGAGAGAACGATTTTTATATTCTTCCCTCCAACCGTAATTTGTAAAAGACCCTCTATCTTGAGGATAAATAAAACTTCGGCATAAAAAAATCTGAGGAGATAAGGTCCCAGTCATAAAAAATATGAAGGGACAATGGAAAATTTTTAAAAAGAGATATGATGGCTCACTTAATTGAAGATGCAAATTATTCAAATCATTTTTAATTTTTTTAATTAAGAGGGGAAAGTCACAGAAGTTTATATAATTTCTGTAAAGGGAAATATTTAATCGGTTATATGAATGTATTTTTTTTGTATTTATTTCTTATAATAGGGAATTGAAAATAGGAAACGTTAGGCACTTGCAAAAAATTCAGATAGCACATAAAACGGTGGTAGTCGCGAAACAAATCGATAACACTAAAATATCCACGAAGTTTATTTAGAGGCTTGATAACCTTCTAGGAGGGTAAAGGCATATATATCTGTTCAAGTTAGGTAAATTCAAAACAAAGTTAATCAAACCGAGAATAAAAAGAAACATTGAGACTGACCTTTAACCCTCACCAGTCTCTCATTTACCACCATTTACCACCTTAATCAGTCCCTTGAGTGTCAAATTGACACTCTGAAGTGAATTAAAGATAATTTAAATTTCTTTTATATGGAACCAATGAGGAAATATTTATTCAAGATTGAAGAACTTTTTTATGTTGATTCGAATATTTTTGTGTAGAAATTAGCGCATTTATTAAAAAGTTTTCTTTGAGATACGCCGTCGTCATACACTTAAAAGAGGTTTACAGATTTTATATAGTTTTCTACAATGAAATTGCGAGGCTTCGGTTCTCGACGTAAAACTAAAATCCCCAGCTGTCAGCTGTTGTTTACTTCAGTACTCTTAATTGATTCTCAGGAAAATTCTATTCAAGATACTCTAATAAGGTGAATGTTTCAGACTTTATAATCCTGAAACGTGATTTAGTAAGAATATTTCAGGAACAGGTTTTTAAAGGAAAATGAGTGAAGGTAAAAGAGAAGCTCTACAAAAGGATATTTTAAAAAATGCCTCGAGCTTAAAGGTTATCGATTTTCATAATTAAAAATTGCCAAGTCTTTCAAATACCAACAGATAGAATATTTTTTAGAATAAAATAATATTCGAAATATTAAACTTTGATGCAAACTGTGGGAAAGTGATATGGAAATATTATAATATCTGTTAACAATTGTGCCTTCATTTTCAAAAACGTAAAAAAGAGCCCTTAATGCAACAATGTGATATCCTTTGAGTTCCGATTAAACGTTGGGTTAATTAATGCATATTAGGATAGCTTTCATGAAATACCGATGCTGCACACGTTCCTACCTAATTAACGCCGATTCCCAAGCTGTATTTCCATCGATAGCAAGGAATGCAATATCGATGAATATGTCAAACACAATTGTCCGCATTCGTCCTTAATTTAAAAAATCACAATACAATTGTTTGAGAAGGGAATTAATTAAATTGTGCAGCTTAACTTTAATCACGTTTTAGCACTCAGTAAGTTTGAATTGACTTTTTCATATAATTAGAAAAGGTCCTCTCTAAAAAAAAGAGGTCTCGAAAATCAAATACAATTTGTGGTTGTAAATCTGATTGGCTTTTGAATGACTTAAAGTTATACATGATTTAATATATACGTATAAATTACTTTGTGGAGGGTTAGAGCTTCTACTGTTTTCGGCTTTCCAAAACTATAGGAATTTCGAAGCTACTAATATTCAGTGTCCATGTTAAGTAATTTTCAAAATATTCTGGTAACTCTGCCATACATAATAGTTGGTAAATTTATCCAATACAGTAAACAAGAGAGTTTAAACCAGACGAATTTCCATTTATATAATATTAAGTTTCACAGAAAATCTATGATGATTAAATGTTTGGCATTTTATTATTCATATGTACATAATACATATTTCATTGATTTTTAACGCTTTTAATAATTTCCTGAGAAGTCCTGCCATACATAAAACTTGGCGAATAACAAAAGTAGCTCTTGCGTAAATTAGAAGTTTTAAGTCTGAGAACCTTCTGGACGAAAGTGACCTGAAAACACTTGAGATAACTCTCTTATAAACATACAAAATAAGCATTGTAGGGTGAAAATAACATCGTTATTACTTGAATACGTATAAAAAGTCAGCATTTCTTTCTATACGAGACATTCACTAGACTCCTTGGGTTTTGCTAACGAGCTGCAGTGAAAATAAAAGTATGATTTTTCGCTGAGTAAAAAAAAAGAGAAAGGGGTCAAGTAGGAATGTCAACATTTTAATGGATTGTCGTCAAGTATGGGACGGTCGAAGCGACAATTAACGTAGAAGTCAAGCGTTTTATTTTTTATTCTGACGAACAACGAAACCTGTGTAGAATAGGCAATCCGTAATTGGAAGATGCAATCAAGCACCGATGAGAAGGTATACTGCTGGTATATGTACTTATCTACAGCGAGTGTACTGTTCGACGCTTCTACATGCCTTACACTCGAATATATCGTACAAACACACGTTTCTATACCCTCAACTGGGTCAAAGAGATAGAGTACATCGAGATACCTGCGGCAATTCAATTCCGAAGAATATATATACAGTATTACGAATCTCTCGGATTGTCTTCTATTAGAACCAAGAATCGAAACCCCTAAGATTTAAAATGTCCCAGATAAAATACACGTGGAAATTCACGTTGGAAATGCTCCATGAAACTAGTAGAAATTTTAAAAAGGGGAATCCACATACTATTTGCACAGTAATGACAATATGGTCCTAAAATTCTAGAGATTAATGAAAAATATATCACAGAAAAAGCAAGGACTGAAAGTGTTTACAGCTTAATTCAGTTTTTAGGCTGAATTTAAGTTTCAGTTAGTTTTTAGTCTTGTTTTAAGACTAAGAAATCTTAAAAGAAGACTAAAAACTGACTTAAACTTAAATTCAGCCTAAAAACTGAATTAAGCTGTAAACACTTTCAGTCCTTGTTTTTTCTGTGATCATGGCATCATTGTTTGGTGTTCTTTAATTTTGATGAAGAAAAAAATGTTTATATTTATTTTTTGATACCAGGCAGCGATGCTACAGTATATTTTTTATTAATTATCGAAATTTCAGCGCCATTTTGTAGTTAGTGACATCATAAAATACTATATGCCTTTAAAAATGTTATAAGTCTAGAATTTGAATTTCTCAGTCATTCCATATTCAGGAAAGATCTCTATACTTTCTGCAGTGTATAACTTCTAGAGAAAGGAACTTAATTTTAAACCTCAACGCCCAAGTTCGTGAGGCCTTGTAAATAGCAGCATATTAATTGATGTAAGTCGTAAAAAACTTTGAGTCTGATAAAAAGCAACAAGAGCACCATCGCGCGAATCGCCATAATAATTATCGTTGCGTTTGTTCCTCGTGTACTTCGTGCAACAGGTGGCTCCAAAGAACAAATCGTGCAGGATGACGACGACCCCTATCGAACTCCCACAAAATTACTCGCCCAGGGACCGAAAATTCGATTTTATCTGCTGCTCGATTTGCAAGAAAAATCTCCATTCGTACCCACATCATAACGGGTAGTTAAAAAAGAAACTAATCAAAGAGGAAAAAAAGGAAAGAGGAATTAACAGTCTCTACGGGATGCAAGAGAATTCTTTCGAGCTTGATTTCAATTGCGGAAATCGTTAAACTGATTCTGCTTCTATATATTTTTGAATTAGGTTAATTTCACATTAAAATGAGAATACGTTTTACAATTGGTAATTTACATTAATAAACTTTGTCATAGAGAGAGAAGGGATTTATATTTTTTTTCAGCTTCAAATTATAATATCTCAACATTATAATAGTATTAATGACTGTTTTGAACTTTTTTCAAGAAGAAAAATTTGTTTTGATTCTATCAAAGGATAACTCTTGATGGAAGTAGCTAGCATGTCAGCTTACAAAAACAGTTTAATTATGTTATAAAATCCTCTAAACTGCATACTTTTTATTGCCAAGTGAAATTTACTTCAAGCGCGGAAAAATCAAGTTTCTTTTGCTTCATGGAAAGCGGATTTGATGCAGAAAAAAAGCTTCAACGATAATCCGTGTTTTGAACATTTTCTGGGTATAGAGAAACTTTTGAGAAATATATTGTAAAATTTTATATAACGCTTAATTACTCGAGCTGCTGAAAGTTATTGAAATACTCGTGTCAGGAACTCAATGCGCTATATAGTTTTGTGATTGCAAGCTATTCAGCGAATATGTCCCGCTTTTATGATCTACATTTTTATGACAGATTTAGTTTGAGAGAGATTTTTAATATACCAACGTAAATTTTTTAATATAAAATTGAAAATTTATTTTGCGTTTTACTAATCATATTGCGTTTATTCACACTTTACTTTTCCAGTCTGCTGACCTCTTTTCATAAAAATAATACACTTCCTTTTAACTTGTATTGAAAACATGAAAAATCGGACTATTATGTATTTGAATCAGGAAAGTTTTTCAAAACAGCACTTCACAATTTCGCTTTCAATTTATGCACATTTTATCGATTCGTTATGACCTTGTTAATGCATAACGTAATATTAGTTATTATGCTTAGAAATTTTACCAACAAACTTTTACTAGGCTTTTAACGTTATAGTGAATTTTTAATAATTTAATTAATAAGCATTTTTTAGTATAGCGTTTAATTAGAGATATAGTGTTAGTATAGGGGGTCAAAGGAGAGATATGTGTTCAATATTGTTCAATACAGTACACATGATATTGAGTGGTGCTGTTGATGCGAAATAGACAAGTAATTATTGTCTATAGACAATGCGCTTCACATACCTAATTAACATAATTACTCTCACAACCTGCGTAAGCATAAGAAAAACTAGAAGTACTGGAGAAAGAATCTAACCGTTGAAAAAAAAATCAAAATGAGCACGCGACGTTAATAAAGGTCAACTTTTTTTGTATTTAATTAAGTATGATGGATTCTTCTAATGGAAAATGTCGCGTTAGATCGAAAGTGCGTTTAATGTAGTATGCATTGAAACGTGCCATAATCGATCGGCGTCGCCTCTCGTACGACGACGAGACGTCGCTCTTGGATTACTCGGAGATTATTGAAGATTATCCGAAAAGTAGACTTCATGCCACTTCTCTGAATTCTCCATTTCTTTTATATCAAATTTTCCCTCAGCTTGCAAATTTCTCTGTGAGTATGTTTTTCTAACTGAAATTCTCACAGTGGTAGTCGTGAAACCTGGGAATTCACAAAATAGCTGCTAAATAAGCATTTACTATCAGAAGGATCTTTTCATTGAACCATAATGTTCGCAAAAGCTCTAAAGGATTTTAAGTGATTTTAGGGAATGTAATTTAATAACAATTTTTATCTTTTTAATTTTTTGATCCAAAAAAACTAACTAATCTTTGTGGAAACTCGAGGAAGATTATAGAATTGAATCTAAAGGTCTGATTTGTGCTTCTCCATTTGGAATTGAAATGTCACGGCGTAGTTGCCGAGAAATTTTCGTGATACACTCAGAAGTTTTGCGTTTTAGGATAGCATGGTAATCTCGTAGCTCTAGAAGTGAATTAGGGAGCTTTTCAAGCGCAGACTCTAGTGAAATGCGCAACCTTCATGTTGAGCACTGTCCATCCAACTGTCGTTCACGCTGGTCTTCATTCTAACTTTGCAAATGCGGAAGTAAATTTCGAGTCTTCGTGAAAGTATGACGGAGCTTATCAGCATAGACCGTACTCTAATGCAACAACTAACATTACTCCATCCCTTGACAGCACACATACCACTAGTGCATTCTTACGCTGATAACATTGTCCTAAATGAAATTATCCAAAATTTTAGTACAGTTAATTAAAGCTGTTGCAAAGCTCGAAACTTTGTATGCTATTTAATTATATTCTGGGAGAGATGAAGAATAATTCCTGAAAATAAATGGAAACCATTGTACGGAGTTTGAAACTTTGAAATTCGCTTAAAAAATCATAGATTTTTCCATTTTTGGAAGATAATTTTCATCATTTTGTCAAATAAAGTCTCTTAGTGTATGAGACTTGAAAAGGTATTTTGAGAATGAGAGTCTTATGTTTCAACTAAAAAGTTTTCCAAGCACTTTTCGAAGAGAAAGTATAAAAATCGTGGCACGTGAAGAAAGTCACATTACTTTCTTTTTCTTGTAAGATAAACTTTTCCAATGACCTTCGTCGCAAGAAGACAGAGGATCGATCTTAGGAGGATAAATAATAGCGATAGATTTTGATGCAGTATGGCTCTAGATAAGAAGAAGGGTTATGACGAGGGGTTGAAATTGATCTCACTTCCAATGACAAGTAGATCAAGGTATATCTCAATTCATGACACTGGATGTACCGGGTTCCATAGCCTGACGTGCTCTATAAATGAAAAGTTATGTCACTTCTTGAGTTCTTTGTACGATCGACCTGATACTTCATTAATTTTTCATCTTGGGAAACTTTATCGTTGATGTATCTGAACTCTGATCTTTTCGAGATATATGATAACATCATAAAAATGTGTTAAGTCACAAAAAGTTTTGGGGAAGTGATTTAAACATAGTGTTGCACAATTTGTTAATTTATGTTTGTAACAATGCAGTATTTTGCATTATGCGGATTGGATAATTTGTATGGAGTTCGTACTGCCCCAGTTTTGGAAGGGTCATTAATAAGAAACATAATTACTGCAGGAACGTCGGTGCTTATAATGATTTCCTAGAGAAGAAGGTTGCTCTAGTCTTAGCATCGTTTTGCTTACATCATAAACCGAGCGTAAGAGGGTCGTCGAGTATTCTGTAGTGGAATCGTGCCCTAACGTAGCTTCACAAATTCGGTTGAGCTGCATGTCGTAAGCGATTATTTTATCTCTCCTAGGCGATCTGCCAAACACCATGCACATATACCACGAAGGCTTTCGCATTTATCAGAAGGGCATCGGTGTATCTTGAATTCCCGCAGTGGACTTTTGCGCCACATAACAGAATGTTCTTTCATTTTAAATAAAAGCATTTTAAATCATTACTGTTCGAAATAAATCTTTCCGATTATTAATAATCATTAAAGTAGGTTCATAGATACACTTTTTCTCATTCAATGTAGATCGTTACATCAACTTTACATACTCTAATATAATTCATCATGCACGTAAAAGGTGTGCGCAATGCAGTTCAATTTAGCCAAGGGGAATTAACCTACTTTAATAGGTTGTACACTGATGCTGGGAACACAGTATAAATATGGGTCAATACCTTGCTTAACTGAAAGCTGTTCATTTTGTAAAAGATCAATTTCAGGTCTTCTTTTACTTTAAATTTTGAGTTTTTGAGATGCACAATTCCTTATATTCAAGATCAATATTATAAATTTCAATCAGAAAATTTTGTCTGGTTATTTGTTTCATTTAAACGTTGCAAACTTCACTTTTATGGTTTAATTTACTGAGATAGCGAAGCATATTTATGAAATTTTTGTACAATGTACGCAAGTGTGTCGTTAGCTCACTTTTGACTAGTGGCAAGTGAGAGAGGGATCGACTTCGCAGCGGCAACCTTCGGAATTACGTCGCTAGAGAGCCACAAAATTAATTACCGCATTAATTAACATTCTACGCCACAAAGTCGTCGGCAACGCGGTTACTGAGGGCTCTTTGTATCCCGTTGCACCTCGATTATCGTGTGAGTCTATACTTCTACGTTGCTTGTCTTGAATATTGTTAAGACTACGTGAATAATATTAATTACCTATTTTCCCCACAACATTGTTTCATCGACAAACTTTCCAATTTTTATGTCGCTCTAAGCTTTTAATATGTATTTTCAATCACAAACTTGGTACGTTGGCTTGTACTTTTATTCTTATTTTAAAAAATTGAAATAACTTCAAACGAAATGTTTTCTGGACGTATTTTTTATTAAATCAAATTTATTTGAGTGGTAAAGATGCATTTCTTTGATCTGAAGGGAGTATTTAATCAAACGAAGTAAAATTTTACTTGTTATATTTATCATTACGTCTTCGACAAATTATAACTTTTTCGGCAAAATTTTCAAATGTATCCTTCAATATTTGGAATTAAATGAAAAATGTTGAGTACGTAAAAACCGAAGATACTCTTGAAAAGTCTCGTGAAAAGTAGGAGAGGTTTTAATGGTTCGAAATTCAAGCGATTCCGATATATAGGTGAAATTTTATCCGCTCCAGCGGTTCCGCAATTCGCGCCATTCTCTCCCTTTTAGCCTCTCACTCTCTGTTCCTCTCACATTTTACTTTTCCATCTCTCTCTCTCGTTCACTAAACCACCCTCGCTACGATTTCCAACCTGATCCGAACCCCTCGTACTCTGAGTCGCCTAATTTGTCGCTTCTAATCCGACTATAAAACGGTTCGAGGGCAACGACATGGAAATTTTTACGTACAAAAAAGGGAAGGGTTGCGATCATTTCATTCCCCGTGTCTAGTGAAGTGGAATAATAAATTCTGATCTTGAACCCTCCCTTAAAGAAACTTATGCTCTTGACTCCCTTGCCCGTTTTCCCATCCCCCATTTTTTATCCATCCACTTTGAGATGTGTTTGCCAGATCTACCCTCAGGCTTGAAAGCTGTGCGCCAGACAGATTATCTCGCGCGGAATAAAGAAAACTAAATTAAAAGACAGTTATATTTAAATCGGTGAAATAAGAAAAGCTCCTTCAAGTCAAACCAAGAGACTATTAAGCTCTTTCTAAAAACTATGATCTCTAAAAAAAACTGATGCAACGGAATATCTTGAAAATATCGCATACGTATATTGTTTTTTCAAACATGAAAAAAATCCTCTTAATATTTTATTTATATTTTTTCAGAAAAGTTGGGTTTATACAGCTTTAAAAACATGATTTTCGATTAACTTACGATCTAGAATCATACAATTTTGCGCCGCTAATCGTGATTTAATTTTTTATAGCGTAAGCCCTCTCGATTTTGTAATGTAACGTTTTTCCGCTTTCGCAAGCAACCAGCTTTAATGTAATTTGTCATCATGACGTATTTTCTATGGGTACCTTAATTGCCTTACTAACGCGGTGTACTAGTCCGCAGGATTTTCCGGTGGTTGGAATGAGAATTGAGCGATTGCCGAGTATGAAGCCGTTGATAAAACTTAATAGATCAGAAAATCTTTGGGATGAGTTTGCTATATTCAGCAATAGCAATGAATTCGAAACTACTGTTACTATCAAGTTAATGAAATCAAAGAAATTTACTTTGTTGATTCAGGAATATGTTTTTTTTTTCAGTTTCGCAATTGTTATTCTAGGGATTTATTTTTAAATGTAAGCGGCTTTTACTTTGGAACCAGAATTCTCCAAGAGGGTTTTAAAAGAGTTTTTCTACATTGGACTCGTTTGTCAAAATAGCCTTCGTAAGCGGATTGTATGAGAATCGTTTCTAATAGGACTTTCATCAGTCGCCAAAGTCCATTAGGAACTGTTGAAATTCAGATGGACGCCGTAACAATGCTTTGGATACCAGTGAGCGCGCATCTTCCCCTTTGGGGCCAATTTTCCAGTCGTTGGGTGTATTTGTGTGTAGTTGTGTAGGTAAATAATACACACACATATAATATATATATGTATAATATGTATATATCTATATTCCACGGTTTCTCGTCTCAAAGCGAATTCGATTCCCGGCTCCAGCCAAAACTAGAATTGTGCTCAGTCTGTCCGACGAGTTAAAACAACGGAGATACTCTCTAGGAATCTCCCAGTTTACAGCCATTAATCTTAAGGCGAGTGAATTGTTAAAGGCTCTAGCCCTAACGCAAAGCGTCGAATTTCTCGAAATTATGCTAATGATGCCAGCTGCACGTTGTGGCAATCCCAATTCTCTAATGAAGACAATGCTTGATGTAATAATGACAAAGACTAGAAACAAGCATTAAAATGTACTAGATTAGACAGCTTCTTGAACCAAATCGGAGCCTGTTTATTATGTTAAATACATTATGTTAAATATAATTTCTTGATATAAATAAGACACAGGCTTACGTTGCTTATTCCTTTATTCTTATAAATATAAATTTTAGAGTTGTACAATACTTTATATTCAAGAAATATTCTTTGATTTAACAAGTCTGAGACCTTTTTCAATAAAAGTATTCGCAGATGCTGGAAATATGTATAGAAAATATGAGGAGATATATAAAGACGTCTCGTCAAAAGAACAATATTTTATTATTTCTAGCAACATATATCGTACTTTTATTCCATTATAATATGAGAAAGCAGTTTTCCAATCTTTTATATTGAAGAAAATATGTAGATGTCTAAAGATATGAAGATTCAATTTTATTGCGATAAGAACATAATCTTGAAACTAAAAGATGTTTGAAAATGAAAGGAAATAATATTCAGAAGAATTAAGCTATCTTGCTTGTTTCTTCTGAATATTATCTTTAATTTCTGATCTTTATATTATTTTATTTTTATAAAAATAGTAATAAGCCAAAACTTAATCAGTCCATCATACGAACGTCATCCAATTCCTATTGATGTAAATATTAAAAGCCGCATATTAAAATATTTACTCTTTTAAATGCGAGTTAAAATGTTACCAGGTCAGAAGTACTTTAGATTTTTCTGACATGTGAAGATAGTAATTGAGTTCTCTTCACTTTTGCAAGCTTTAAAGAAAATGTTTCATATCTAACTGAAGTAGCAAAAAAAGAATTCATTATTATATTATGAACATCACAGAAAATATTTCAAAGATATTCTTGACCTATTTTTTTGAAATTTTTAATGACCTCCAATTAATTATGTCTTTTCTATTTTTCAGGTAAGTCGACTGGTTTTTTACATTAAATGAAAAGAAGGAAGTGGTGTAATTGAACAAATATAGTAAGTTGTTGAATAATATATATTAATATCATTTGGATAATTACTTCCGTTTATAAGACGCTCTAAGTAGGGACGGACATTCTAGTCAGCCGTCACGGCCACATTTTAGGTCGAGCTTTACTACTAACGCGTAAACACTAGTGATATCTGATTTGAAGAATTGGATTGAAATTTCCCTTCAAAAAAAAGGAAACAAAATTGTTTGCTAGTTTATGTAAATATTTTTCCGCGTTTCATTTTTCTAATAACCTTAAAGCAAAGTTGACGTCAGTCAAACGTCATAAAATTTCAGATAAAAGTACATCGATTTCCGAAATGTGAGAAGCCTTCAATTGCTTTTCACATGGGTAATTCTAGACGTAAAAGGTGGAAACCGAGCTGGGGTTTGGAATGGGTGAAGCCAATTGAAGTCAGGATGGACGATGAGGAAAGAGCTAGGTAGAAGACGAAGAGGAAAAACAGAAACAAAAACGTAAACAGGGCTTTCGTTCTTTAAGTTATTGAGTTCCCAAGAATCTATTTAACATCGTCGGGAATGGTTTAGCTCCATTGGCTAAGAGGACGAGTTTTGGTTGTGGGTAGGGGAGAAGGATTGTCAGCTCGCTGCTCGGCACCCAAGCGCACGTCGTATCTATCTTCCCTCGAACCCCACCGGATGCTGGCAAAGTCATGGCACCATCTCGCTTCTATTCGAGCTAACGTGATGGATACACTAGCTCAGGGTGGAGCCACATAGCATACTAACTATATAAGTTCAACTTGGTTCAACCCCAAACTACACGCTCCTCCATAAGTTCTTACGATCACACACGAAGAAAAATTCAGATGTGTGTTAACTTCTATTCTGTACTTTAGAGGTACACAACTCATATGTTTTAAGCAAACGTGAGATGTCTGTCTTCGTCTACTTTCGTTTGTCATTCCTTCGACATTGGAAATGTCGACGTTGCACGAATCAAAAATTGCTGAGGTAGTTTGCTTCCGTGACTGGGATATATTTTCTAAGGTTGAGGCTAGATTTTCATTTCCTCATTTGGTAGCAAAAAATACGAAATTTGCAATACTGGTTCCTTTAGGATCTATCAAAATTATAGGTATTAATTAGAAGCAAAATATTCGTGAGTTATTGTCTAATGTCCCTAAAGACATTTTCAGAGTTTACAGAAAATTACGTTCAATCAATTTTACGTTAAATTTGATGTACTTTACAATTTCAGTTTATCTTTTGTTAATTAAGAGAGAAATAAGTGATTTTTAATTATTCAGAGTGTGGAGTTGTTAAAATCAAAAGTATAGAAACTTTGTATTGATGAAAGGTTTTCTTGATGTCCTAATTGCGAAATTGAATTCAAAGAGAAAATAAATACACATTTACTAATGAATTTTAAATATATTTGTTGAGAATTAGATATAATCAGTTTGTCGTTAGAATATTAATTATTTAAAATTCCACAGTGGAAGTAAAATTAACCATTTATTTAGTTTTTTCAACAATTTTAGTATTTTCACTAATTCACTAATTTCAGTCCAATGAAAGATTTTGATTAGCCAGCGGCCATATTACCGGGATGTAAAAATTAAATATTCTTTTTGAATACGTTCAACCTGGATATTTTTTATTTAAAATGGCAATTTCTCTGCCTTAACAATTTAAAAGCTTTGGCCGCACTGAACTTTACGCTAATATCAAAAGCCTTTTAAAAAGTGTGTTCCTACAAAAAAATTTCATGAAAACGTTTTTATAGAATCTCTACTGCTGCAAAAGGTTTTATAAAGTTTTTTAGCATAAACTGATTTATCGTAATAATATTGCTCACGGAATTTAAGTAAAGTTTCGCTTGATATTCAAAACGCTTTGATCATTTTTTAAAATTTCAAATTATGTTTCATTTTAATGTTTCTAAAATTTTGTTTTTTCTTGAAATTCGATACTTTTTGATTAGAAAATCTTCTTTTCTAAGGCATTATAATAATAACGATTATTATAGAGCCTGAGAAAAAAGGTGTTATTATCAATTGAAGAGGAGAAATCCGAAACTCGTCGCTTTCATTTCGGCAACGCTATTAATCTTTTTGTTGAAGGGAATGCATCTTTGCAGAGTGTAGGATACTTTTTCGGTCTCGAATCACCGCTACTCGAGTTTTATACTCTCTTCCGGATATGAAGTGTATCTTCGGTCTTCCCAACACGTATCCAATGTCATCGTCGTGGATGTGTAGGGTTCTCTTGTCGGGGCATTGTTTCGCATGCTTTGATTCATTGTAGCTAGTATGGTCCTTCGACATCGAGAGGGTGACCTCCCACTCGACCATTGGACAAGTGATTTTCAACCCTCCGACAAACCTTCTCCAACCTGCCTTACAACCCTTCAAGGGGCCTTTTTTCAAACCACTCCAAGCGAGACTTTATTTATACGCACCTCTGAACTTTCCAAGAGTTATCAAAAAGAACGCCCATCTTAATTTATTATACTTATCCTTCTAAAGTAATTAATTACTGCCAAACAACAAATATGGAACCGAACAACTTCATATTTTAATCCGCAAATTATTTTTCATTCTTTTAATTTACTAAAGAATCTTTTGCACTTTTCGCCATTAGTAAATCATTCTAAAGCTTCAAAAGAAGTTATATTTTTTAGTTTTCTTAAACTCCTTAAGTAGGTACGCACAGAAGACCGTTCTGAGGAGCTCTCTTCACTCCGAGTGCAAAGCCGACTTAAAAGTTTCTGTTGTGACAAGAAGTTTGACGGCAACTGTGCAGCAAATGCTGGCACTGAATTCGGTTCGGAACAACAGTTTTGAATTCATTATCAGTTTAATTATCAAGTGCTTCAGCAGGCCAATGAAGTGGTACAGTTTCTCGCAAGCTCGTTAATTAATTCTCGGAACCTCTTGATACTCGCTGTCATTTCTTTTTTCAACATTTTTATATAATAGTTTTCCGTGAGGAAATTGAAGCTGAAGCTTATATCGACTTGTTTTTCGCCTGAGGTTAGTTGTTACGAATTTCATTTTGCTACCGCTCACGATGTCCGCATGTAGCTCGCTTTTCTTCATTCTGTGCCTCTGACAAAATTAAAGAAGAATTATTGATTTTCATCGAAGAAGCACACGCCATGTTTGACCCCAGGCGTTTTTTATCCTTTATGTACTTACTTTCCTAGAACGAAATTTCTCCTTACATTACCTGGGGCATTTTTGTAAAATTTGCTGTTTTTTTTTCTCTTTGACTGCTGGAAAATGAAGGCGTTCCTTCTGGAAAGTCAAGGCACTTGGTGTCCTTTGAATTTCAAATCAGAAAGTTTTTTAACTCGTGCGAGTATGTATACTTCCGCTCATATTGTATTTCGCGGAATAAATTGTTTTTAGACTATAGGGTTAATAAGATTCTGAAATAAATTTATAAAATAGAATGTACTTTTTGGGGAATTTGTCATCTTTTCACCTTCTTTCAATTGATAAAGTTGAACCATATAAAAAATTATTGACTTTGGAATTATTAGGGTAATTTCCGCGAAATTTTTAATATCTCAATTTCAATCGCTGGTTAAGAAGTCACCTTTTTAATGATAATAGGTACTGCGATGACTGAAAATGGTATTGGTCTTTATAATTTAAAATGTTAACTTGTTTTTGACCCAGAGTGGATATTTCGGCAGTACCATTACTCGTGGCAATCGATTGGCTAGTCAATCGTCGAGCTTTTCCACCAATAAAATGACAGTGATGCATCGGACATAGGACTGCTAATGCAATGAAAAGAAAGTAAAACTCTGCGGAGTCTGTTACGCATCGATATATTCGTAATGGATCGCTGGCCATCAATCTTTCAATTGACCAATCACGTCGAAATGCGTTCTTTTTCAATCATCAGTAGGTCTCAAATAACAAAAATCTATCACATTCTCATTTACATCCATCAAATACTTTGCCACTCTTCAACGACTTTAATCAAGATAAAATAGAGAGGTCAGAGAGAAATAACATTTTATTTCGATAATTTTATGAGAATGTCTTGTTTTTTTCAATCCAAGCGTCGGTCTTAGAAATTGGATTGGGAAAGCGTCGATCGCGTGCCTTCGTATTTTTCATAAAATGATTCTTCAGTTTAGAGATATGATCGGAACTACAAAAGACAAAACTAAATTATTACAGTTCGACACGAAATAGGGGCGGAAATTTCATAAATTATCACATAAATGTGATCTTTTGGTATTCACCTTTACTTAATACCATTAACGAATTATTTTTACACTTTTTAAATCTCTTTCTCCCCCACAATAAATCTGTCTATGTTTACATTATAATAGTAAAACAGATTTTCTAAAGAATAATTCTGAGGGAAAAATATTTATGGGTCATATATTTCAACATTTTGATGAGTATATATCACGTATTTGGTGAATATAATGAATACATTTGAGAGACGAAATCGGAAATAACCGCAAATAATAGGCTGGGACACATCGCTGACAGGCACGCCGATGACACATTTGCCGCATTGACAATTATGTTTGCGTATTTAATATGAAAACTGTGTATTCTAATTTCAATTCAAAATGAATTAATTGAAATATTTAATCGCCTTATAATTGGGTTGCACACAATGTTATAATAATTCATCGTTTTCTATTGTTCAAAAATATATACTACCGTTTCGAATTTTAGGAACACATGTTTTTCGTTAATTGCACATGTTCATATCGTTTTTGATTGATAATAAGGTAGATAAATTCAGACTATTTCGAGAGTATGTATTGCATTCAAGAGTTCTTTTCGGTCTTTTCGGAGGCGATAAATCTGTTATTTTTTTATGAACTAGTGCTATTCTTTTTCTCTCTAGTACCATTTCACTCGGAAAATTTATAGATTTCCTGCCGAAGTTGGGATGCGCTTTAGATCCGGAATGTTTCTCAGTGTTCAAAGTTCTTTCTGAAACTGTGGGCATGAAGGTTACATACTTTTGCAGGGTCTATGGTAGTCAATGAAAAAAGCTTCAGTCACTGGAACTCGTTTGTTTCGCCAACTCTCATGAGCTTTTATAGAGCAGAGAAATATATAGAGCGAGAAGCGAGAAATTCCACGGTTGGTTTCGCACCCACAAACCCTCGACCTCAGACCCTCTTTCTGCTCTCACGAAACATTTGGCAACTTGAAGTATGCATATTAGGCCATAACTATAGACTAAGTCACATTACCTTAAGACTCAGTATAATCAGTCGCTAAACTTCGCAACCCAATTTTAGTAAAACGTATTTGACTTTGGTTTGCTTTATGTTAAGCATTAAATTATGCTGTAATATGTTATATAACTTAAAATCCCCTTGCATACCTGATTAAGAAAATTATCATTTTATTGACTTAACTATTATATTATAATCTCGGCAAATTAACTGTTTTCAAAATAATATCGAAAGACTGTTTTTTAAAAACCGGTTTTTCAGGTTTCAACCTTGAAGTAACACATGGGTCATTAAATCCCGGGACTAACCAGTAAAAATACAATTTTTTTCCAAAATTCGACTTTACTCATCAACATAGTCACCTTCCATAGCGATACAATCATTCCAACGTCTTTCTAAATTTTCAATGCGTTTCTTATAGAATGATTTGTCTTTGGCCTCAAAATAGGCTTCAGTTGCGGCTATAACTTCATCATTGGAGCCAAATCTCTTTCCCTGGAGCATCTTTTTGAGGTCTGCGAACAGCCAGAAGTCAGATGGAGCCATACCTGGTGAATATGGGGGGTGTGGAAGCAATTCGAATCGTAATTCGTTTAATTTTACCATCGTTTTCATCGACTTGTGGATCGGTGCATTGTCTTGATGAAACAGCGGTTTTTTCTTCACCATGTGAGGCCTTTTCTGCTTTATTGCGTCATCCAAGCGATCTAATAACGCAATGTAGTAGTCGCTGTTGATCGTCTGGCCCTTCGGAAGATAGTCGATGAGCAAAATTCCGTTCATATCCCAAAATACAGACGCCATGACCTTTCCTGCTGATTGCTGTGTCTTCGGACGCTTTGGCCGGCTTTCGCCCTCTCCTCTCCACACGGCTGACGCTCTTTTCGACTCTGGCGTATAGTGATGAATCCACGTTTCATCCATTGTTATGTACCGACGCAAAAAGTCCTTTTTATTATGCTTAAACAGCCTCAAACAGCACTCCGAATCATCGATTCGTTGTTGTTTTTGCTCCAAGATGAGCAAACGCGGCACCCACTTGGAAAAAAGTTTTTTCATACACAAATTTTCATGTATGATTTTGAACACGTTGCCTTTTGACATCTTTAGGATGTCAGCTATCTCTTGCAACTTGACTTTTCGATTCGAAATGACAATTTTAAAAACTTTTTGGATGTTTTCGGGCGTAGCCACCTCAATTGGACGACCTGGCCTCTCCGCGTCTACGGTGGTTGTTCGACCGCGTTTAAAATCCGCATACCATCGGCAAGTTGTCGTTTTCGACGGGGAATTTTCCTGGTAACACTTTTCAAGCCATTGCTGAGCTTGAACGGTATTTTTTCCCATTAAAAACAGTGTTTGATTAACACACGAAACTCGTTTTTGTCCATTGTTTAAAGAACCTTCAATATCTCGACAAGCACTGAACCGAATGTCATGAAATTTTCACAGATATCTTCTAAAGGTTGATACTACTGACAAAAAAATCGACATGGCATTCGTGGTACAACTTGTGTGTTAGTCCCGGGACTTAATGACCCATGTGTTATATATTGAAAAATATATTTATGGTCATTTTCGTAATCAGCGAGTCAAAATTCGTATGTATGCCAATCAATCGGAGGTATTGCATTTTCGGAAGTATCCAAAATTAATTTACGACTTTGCATAATCCTTGTTTTGCTGCTAATGGTGAACATTGTCAATAAAATAGTGAAACTGCGAGGACGTGGGAAGAGTAGTTCTGGGAATATTCTGCACAACAAATTGCTTGACGTTATCTCCTCGATCATTATAGCCCATCATTGACTAGATTCCAGGCCACGTGTCTTCATTAAGAACTGTAATTTTCAGTTTATGATCCAGACTACTATCAGCATCAACACGAAAGTGAAAATAGAAACTGATAATAATTAGGATGATAAAGCAAACATGTGTGAACTTTTTTTCCTGAAAATAATCTGATTAATAATTCTTCATGAATAAATGTTAACCATAATTACTATAAAGAGTCTATTTAAAACAAATATGCTTGTTTTCAAGTTTAATTTTTTTATAATTAAACTTTATTCTGGCGAATAATGCAATAATAATACAATGTTCCACGAAATAATTTCATGCTCGAAAAAATTAAGAATATACAATGTTTCCCAGGATTTTAAAGTAATAATTTCGTGTACAGGTATTATTTCTGTTCTTGTTTTTTCTTTTTTTTTTCTTTTCTTGTGACAATTTGCGTCTTTATTATGTCGTATGTGGTAACTAAGATTCGTCACTGATTTACGCTTGTAAGTGAAATCAGATAAAGTAATCTGGTCGCCTTTCGTGAATCGCTAGGTAGTGGCACCAGATTTCTCCCGTTCAAGTAAATATATTCATATTGGTCGAAACTCAAGGCACTATCGTGATACTAGGGGGCGAGTCGAGTTGATTGATAAGCGTATTGCGTGATACCTGCAAAAAGGTCCTCGGCTCAACCGAGAGCAGTAACACGCTTGCGAAAGAAGGACGATGGCGACGACCACGGAACTAAAGACTTTGAAATGCAAATTTTGAAAATTGCTCATTAGCCCACTTTCTAGCGGGCAGCATCGCCGGAAGCTGCCCGGACGGCCTCCCGCAGGTGATTAGGCTCGCGAAAGATAATTAATTTCGACTTCATTCGCACGCGAGAAGAACCCCTTTTTTCCATCTTTCATTTTTCATTCTTCGCTCTTTTCTTCTTTTCTCTTATTTTCCTTCCATTAACTCTTCCCATCTAAAGACAGGGGTCACAACAAAACAGTCCGTGGTATTATTTTACCCAGCTAAAAAGAAGTCAGGGAAACTTTATATAGCAGAATTTTCTTTTCTAAAATGTAAAATGAGTGAACACTTTAATCATTCATTATTTTGTGATTAATTATAAATACGAAATTTCTATTCTTACGGAATATTCCATAAGTAACTTATAATTAATCAAAGATAAAATTGCAGTAGAACTACCAAAATATAATGTAAGGGATAATTGTTTAAAATTTAATTGATATAATTTTGAAAAGTTTAAAACCTTTTGGACGAATAATTATGAAGAAAACTATTTTGAGATTTAAATTGAATCACTTTCAACGAGGATTCTTTTAGAATAGTCATTTAATTATTGAAGCAGAATATTTTATCAATTTGTATCAGCTGAAATACATTTAATTCGAATTTAAAAACTGCTTTTGAGTCTAAATTAAAACAAGAGCACAGTGAAAGAAATTTTTAAAAAGTAGAACAATCGAACCTACACTCATCTATTCTGAATATGAATTTATGATTGACTATGAAATTATACTTCCTGGTACGCGACATCCAGTTAGATTATAGACATGCCACTTAATCTGTGAAATCTTGTAGGCTAATTTTCTAATTTCCACCACCTCCCTTCCAATTCGTCCGTTAATATCCTATTAAGTCGTTCTCCCGGCACGAAGTTGTAATTCTGTCGTTAACAACTCATTACCTATCGGTCCCAATTTCCATCTCCACACTTTATTGAGTGCATTAAATTTTCATATAGGTGTTCTCTAATAAACGAAAATGTCCTCCAATTTTGATTAATTTCAGAAATTACAATTTCTGTTACTAACAATTTCTGTAGTTAACGTAACAAGAAATTTTTTAAAATCAAAAGTATCTATAATAACTTTAGCCAAAACTGTTTTTTGAGTGCAAATAAAATGATAACGTAGTTTGGAAAATTGGCGATTAAATTGAATGGAAGTAAGAGAATACACAGATAATTAAGCTCGTGCATTGGTGGTTGATGAAATAACAGAGGCAAATGTACGACGTGGATTTTGAGTACCATATAATTTACTAAGTTTGACAAATGAACCTGCTATCGTCCAAAGTATGCCAACTATGTGGGGTTTTGGTGCAAGGAACTCTCGTACGTTAAAGCGAAATAGTTCTAAACTTTTGTAGGAATCAGCTCTACTGAAAACCGTGGGTCGTCTTTTCCGCAAGCGATTCTACACGCTTTCTGTGGTTAGAGTCAGGGTAAGATGAATTTCAATGCAAACGTTCTCCCTCGCAAAATCGATATGTAATGTCCATTTAAGGCAGAAAATACCCAAATGATGAAAAAAAAACCATAAAAAAGGCAGCGAAAAAATCTACCTTTTATAATAAAATTTCAAGTTTGATTAAACACATGTTTTACTCATTTTCTATTGAGTTTTAATTGATTGGACTTTACTATAATCTTATTAAATTAACATTTCTTTATTTAACTTAAATTCTAATTTTTTTCACGTTCCCTTATTTATATTCACGTCTCCTTATTTATTCAGGGCCTTCTGCTCGTAACTGGTGTCTTACTCTGAAAAATAAAAAAATCATTGAAACTCGAAGACATTTTTTATGGCTCTACAGGACCATCATAATCAACTCTTTTTACATCGTACACAGAGTTCCATCATATTTTTACGAGGCACTTCATCTTCTTATCTTATACTACTCTCAGCCAATCACGACTTTCATTCCGCAAGACAACTGCTTAAAAGAACTTTATCTCAATCGTTACCAGTAGAAGGATAAATTTTATTCCAGTTACAGTACATTTATTAAATGTTTAACTAGATTTCAGATACTTCATTTATTTTATAAGAAATTTAAAATGTTATTAATACAATGTTATTTATTAAGTATGCCAATAAGAAACTTTCTTGATTTGACCCATAAATTCATTGTTACAAATTAATCAATTTAATGTTAGCAGTATTTTATTTAAACGACTGTTGGATTCCAACATTTTTTTTACATTTATTGAATTAAGAGACTTTAAGGAATTTCAAGAGAAGAACATAGGCATCACTGAAATTAAATCTCGCTAATTTAGATTGCAGACTAAATATGAACAGATCAGACTAAACATTTGAAGGTAGATTTCAGCGAAAAATTGCAACAGGAACCAAATTACTTTTTATAAATTAAGTTTAGCCCCAGATCGTTTCAAAATGAAATTTGGTAACTGTAAACGAAGTTACTAAAGAGTGATGAGAAGTTTCATCTACTTTTGTTAGAAGTAGTCAATAAGCTTAGCAGAGTAAATAAAGGAGTTTCTAATGAAGTTCAGAGCTGACTCATTGACTTTACTTCAGAATTCTCTAATAGTGTGCCTTACTTTCTCGAATTTGGAGACTGTTTGAAATCCCATGGCTCTATTCCGAGATAATGATGGTATAGTTGGACCGGGCTCGTTTCCAAGAACTTTCGGCATTATCGAATATTGAGTCGATAAAGGATCGCAGTTTCCCGTTTAGGCGTATAAATTTTCGAACTCTTTACTAGTATTCAGTTGCAAGTTGATAGCGGCGACAGAAAATTCCAACCGGAAATCGCATTCGCCCGCAACCACCGGAAATAGAGGGAGGCTTGATTAACGAGTGTATTATTGGTTTCTCGGTTATTTGCAACGAAGGTTTTTTTAAAAAATGTCTAATTCATTCCTAAACGCTTTCATTTTTATTATTGCTATACATATCCAGAATTTTGAAGAAAATTTCAAGTTTTAATTATAATTAAAAATATAGTTTGTAAGCTATAAAAAAATTGATAATCATTTCAATATAAAATGGAAAGAATTATTATTCATTGCAGTAAACAACCGAACAACGATAAAAATATTGATAAAAAAGCCCAACAGCCCGCAACGGCGAATTTGTGCGTGATTAAATGGTATCTGCAGATATTATTGCCAGATAACTGGATGGTCATTCTGGTCATAATTGTTATCAATAATTATAATAAACAGCCGATGCTGCAATGCGCAGAAAATCGAGATATTGACGAGTATATCGATAAAAAAACGATTTATTCTCGGATTTAATTCCTTTTTAAAGTCCTTCCAAATTATATTTTTGATAAATTGCTATTGTTTTCCATAAAATGGTAAAATGGAGAGAGTAAATTTCATCCACAATCTGAAAGCTGTTCAAAATTCAAAATAACTGAGCTAGTCTATGATTCAAGCTGGAATTTCTTCATTAATATCAGCAAACGAAAGTAATATCCTTGAAGCATTTCTCATACATCTCTTGCAGAAAAGATCACGCCACAGCATGGTGCGATTCGTTGTGAAGGAATTATGCATGAATTTTCACGAAGTGCCTCCTGCTATAGTTCTACTAGGTATAAATCTACGAGCAGATGCAAAAGAGTGGGAGGAAGAAAAAAAAGGTGAGGGATGCATGGGGGAAAGACGAGCCGACGAGGAAAAATGTCGAAAAGTTTAAAGGTGTAACGGCATCTCAAGGAAACCGCGAGATCCTCATTCTGAAGGACGTGGCAAAGAGAGTGAGAGACGCGCGACAGGGTGAGAAATTTTAGTTTTATAGTAACTTGAAAAATCACCGGCCGTTCGGAGAGTGAAAAATTGCCGATAACCCACATCCCCTGCCTCCACAACGTCCCTTAACAATCTCTTCTTCACTTCAGCCCACACCAACCCCTCAACCACCCTCAACCTCTTCAGCATCCCCTATCCCTTTTTGGTTAAAGTCTGCTCACACTGTCTCTCTTTAATGTATACGATCCTCATACTTTTCCTCCATGGACGCTCCTTGGGTAAAGTGGGTAAACTTTTGAATAATTATCGGATATATCGAGTCTAATATATTGGCATGCACGAAACCAGGCAGCCAGAAAATTGGAATTACTTCAATTACATCATAATAACGTGCTTGGACGGAGCGCAAATGCGACAAGCGAAGATGAGATGCTGATTATAAAAACTACGGATATTTTATGTGGTTCTTGATTCACAAGAGACTAGGTAAAATATTAATGCATTCGTAATTCCACTAATTAGAATTTTTACCTATATCAATATCTTGAAAATCTTTAAAATAACTTAAAATCTATAGAAATTTCGAAAAATCCTACTCTTTAATATTTTTAAACTACTAGTAAACTCCTTTCAAATCACTTAAAATAACTTAAAATCTCTTAACATTCCTTGACATTTGCTTCTTAAATCTGTTTGCATCTTTGGAAACCTTTTTAAGTAATTTTACGCGACAATAATATACCATTTTTGCGACTAACAAATTCCAACATCCTTGAAAAGCTTTTTAAGTAATTTCAAATCTTTAAAATCGTTCAGACTATCTTGAAAACTTTTGAAACCTCTTGAAATCCCTTGACATTATTTTAAATCTTCAGAATAAAGATTGAAATATTGAATTACATTAGGTTTCAGTTAAATAAAAAATATTGAAGTAATGTTAAATGATAATTTCCTGCAGGGATATAAAAATGGTATAGAATTACATTAAAATGGATAGGAGCTATTTCGACCCTAGATTAGATTTGATTTAGATGTTAATATTTCGATTTTCCTCTCTAAACCTTACCGCGAGGGCAGACTTCCTAAGTAGTTTTGTTTGATTTAAGTTCAGCCATCGTATCAGATGAGTCTACTATACATCTCGTTGGAAACATATTTCTTGGATATTATTCTGAGATGATCGACTTGCTGAAATATGGAATCCTCCGAAAACATCATTACAAAGAACTTCCCAGCTACACTTTTTCATTTCTACAGTAATAAATAAATGATGTCAGACAATAATAGCTTTATATATTGTCATAATAATTCTTGGAACAAATATTATCAAACTTATTATCCAACATTATTGCATTATTGCAAATAATTGATTAGTTGAATAGGTCCATCATCACTCATATCCGACTACATGAAAGTAGCCATGAATTTACAGAATGCCACTATTTGTTTTCGTCAGTTATCTAGGATAATTATAAAGTTCAATATTACGTTATGTCGCACGTTTACTGCATCATATAAATAATTCACTCCATCACCAAGTGCTTGTTTGTCTTGGCAAAAGACTTGTACACATTGTAATGTGTCGCCTCTATTGGAAAATTATCATATTTCTGGAAAACTATGACTACCCGTTTAATCTCCTCGTTCTATTTTTCATACAGTAAAATATTAAATTTATTCATCGTTGTTTCCGGTTTACTTTACTAATTTTTCATTCTTTTCCTTTGTAATGAGCTTAGCGTATAGTATGCAGAATTTAAAGATCATGATGTTTGCAGGCTCGTAAAAGTTGCTTTTGCAGATATGAGCTCATAAAACACAAAGCCGAGCGCTATTTCTTTTGTAGGACTTTTACGAGAATCATAGACAATCCTGACGCGGTAAACCACACGGATGTATTTACCTTTCAATTGGTGTGTGGTGTGTAGAGCTTTTAAGGCCACTCCTGTCACACGATCCTAATTAGACCGTGATCCAGGTCACAAGTCCTTGCGATCGTCTCCCTACATAATTCTCTGTCTCTCTTGAGTCGGTTTCGTGTCCTCCACTTAGCTACTAAGCCCCAAGGGATTAAAGGAGAACCTTTCTCATAACGAGCAGATGCGTGCGTCACATCGACAGTGTTAAAATATAAAAAATCTTCACCCAACACCTTTGAATTTCAATATCGAGGAGCAAAATAAGGATTATCTTTCTGTACCTTGAGTTTCAGCTCAGCTAGAATTATCTAAATAGCACTAAATAGTTTAAACAGAGAAAAATTCAAATTGCAATATCAAGCGTATTTGATTCTTTTACTCACCGAAGCAAAAGCACGTACATAAGTAGAAAAACAAAGTAAAAATTGAAAAAGTTCCTCTGCATCGTTGTTAAGTTGAATGACATCAACTCCAAGCGAGTTCTCTGAAGTCTAAGAGACCAATCAAATATTCGTTTCCCAATGGGACGAGGTTTTTATTAGAGTCAAGTGACCTTCTGCTTCGCGTATGAATCCATAAGGCTGCTCTGGGTAGTATGCCGTATGTCCATAAATGGTGGAAAAGAGAAATGGAAAAAAGGAAGAAGGAAAGAGTGCTTTTCCGTACCGCGTGCTCCTTTCAATCGAAAAGCTCGAAAGGGGTGCAGTGGTTGGAAATATCTAGATGCGCAGGGAGTAGGAAAGACCCTTGAATGAAAAGAGAATAGCAAACGAAAAGAATGAGTACAAAAAGAACAAAATGAATCTTCTTTAGCGATAGCGAGGGGAATAGAGGAAAAGGAGGAGGACGAAGATCTAGGAAAGGAGAAACAGCACAACCGAGACTTCGAGATGAACCGAAATCTAGGGAAAATTTTTATCGTTTATTCAAAACGTGTTTCGACTTATAAATATCTAGTTAGAGAAAGGAATTCCCATTCCAGAAACTAAAACTGCAGCAAAAATAAGTAGAGGCAGATGATGCGCGAAAATCGCTGAATTTTCTGATCGGTTTAGCCGATTCTCAACTAAAACCTCGACTAAAACTTGGATGAATCTTATTTGGCTTTTGAAAGTCGTATTCTTAGAAGAAGGTAATCTTAGGAAAAGATATAAACTGGTTTCCTGATATATATCTATGACTCTTAAGAACAACCATTTGCTACACCATTTCCACTTTATGGTGGCCTATTTTATGGGGAATTTGTTATAAAAGACTGAGCAGAATCCCTAACAGTATTGCAACTTGTATCTGAATTTTTTTCAGTCTCGTCTTAACGCTTTACATAGGAAATAC
>CAJFCO010000373.1:1621073-1640672 GCA_904066015.1 Synergus gifuensis
ACAATGGGACGACTATCTAGATATTTAGATATAATATCTTGATATTAAAACTTAATATCCAGATATTAAAATATATAATCCAAATATTCTAACATCCAATATTTTAATATCTAGATATTAAGTTTTAATATCAAGATATATCTAAATATCTGGATATTATATCTAAATATCTAGATAGTCGTCCCATAGTTAAATAGCTAGATATTACGGTTTAATATCCAGTTTTCTCCGTGAACTCAATTTTACTATTTCAAATCTTTCAGTTCCCAAAATTTTGAAATATTGAGATATAGAGATTTAAGAAAGCAGTCAATTTTTCATTAGCTAAAAGATACGGAATGAATAAAATTAAGAAAGGACGTGAAGACATTTTTTCGAAAATGCTAAGGCAGTATTTTGGCTCTTTTTCTCCTATCTATCCGCTAATAGCACTTGAAGTAATTTAAGGGAAAAAAAAGAAGTAAGAAAAATATGGCAATGGCCGTTTTCGCTCCTCGTTTCTTTGCCGATCCTTGCAATCCTTAGAAGTGGGTGTAGGAGACGCTCCGTTGGATAATGCATCCAACGTACAAATGGGTGGATGGGGTTTCCAACCGGATTCCCATATCGCTATCGTGAAGTCCTGGCAGGAAGGGGATGAGAGTTTGGGGTCGCGAAAAGACACTTTTGTAAGTTAGTCGGCCTGAAAAGGCACATCAGGTTTTCAAATCCCCCAAGACGATTGTAAATGTCTATTTTTTATATGTCAATTGTTCGTGAATATCAATTCGTTTCATCTCATCAAGTTTTTAAATCAAAAAGTATTTTTTTTTCTAATCGCTTTCAAGCGTTTATTAAAATAATTTCGTTGAAGTTTGCGTTTTTGAAAACTTCTTTTTTTATTTTTATTTCGATAAGTGTAAAGAAATCATCAAATCCTAATAATATTACAAGAATGTTTCGCTAAGCACGAGAAAAAGAATAAGAGAATTGAAAATGTTATCCAAAGTAAGTTTTAGAAGAGAAGTTGGAAGGGTTGGAAGTTGTTTCAAACTTGGTATGGAGTCAAGAAGGAAAAATTTGCAAGAATTTACGTTTATCTCCCGCTTCAGTGTAGCAAAATCAATTTACTCTTGTTATTGTCTCCGAAACAAACTGCATGAAGTATTCAGAATCGGCAAAGCCACGTCACATTAAAAATTGCGAGACTCTGGCATTCGTAATCTGAAAAGAGTGTCACTTCTTGAATAAAGGGTGAGGTATGAAGTCTCGTTCCGTATCGTTCCACACGAAAAGGTACTCAAAAAGCAGATTTTCTTCAGAGGAAAGCTTAACGAAATCTAAAATGCGTGCACGAGTGTTTTTTCTCGAAACTTTGTGGCGACAAATCGATCCGTGGTCTGCAATTAAAGTTATCCTGGTCTCGCGTACGTGCGACGTGATTCTTATCTCAACTGTGATTGGCCTCTAGAAGCACGAGACGGGCGTTTTTTTAAAGAACGCGTGACTACTCTTACATTTGTGATCGCAGCAACCCTTAACTTGAATTAGCTCACTCTAGAAAACACAGGTGTTGCCAGGTCGATCTTGGATGGTAATTACATTGAACCCAGCAACCAACGTAATGACGTTGCTAATCGATCTTTCCACTTATGGTTCAGGAAAATCGAATCGGAAAAGTTTTATGTCATTTAAAACTTTTATACAGATTTACGACCGATAGACGTGATTAAAACCTATAAAAATTAGCTTCATGTCAAGATTAAAATGAAATTAGAAAGAATAAATTTACAAATAAAAGTCGTTATATAATTATGCAATTGCATATTTACACGATGCTCATTTAATAAATACAATTTAAAATTTTATAAGAAATTGTTGCTTCTTCCTGTTGTCTTCGAATAATAAGGGTTTCTTATTTCTGTTAACAAGAGAAGTCTTTAGATAGAAAAATCTTTCCTAGAGAAGAATCTTATGCTACGTTGCAGTCGATTTCCTGTAATAAGGAAATTGTTTGTACGTTCTCTGAATACGGAGCTTTTTTTATTCGTATCCTATAACATTCGCTTCGACATATTTGGGTTTTACGTGATGTGCATACTCTGGACCACATACACTACCGCATTTTAATTCAAGAGTTGTCCGAATTACTAAAAGAAATACGCTGTTAGATAAACCTTTTTCTGGAATCGATCGGACCGTGAAGAGCACCCATAAAAAAATGTGACTCTTATTGGATGAAACCAAACACCAAACATAATTTGAACTAATTAACTCTCGACTAATTACAGAAATTTAATTTAGTCTTTTTAATCTTGGGTAATAACTTTTCATATCTATAATTTAATTTTGGAAATGGACTTCGAACGGAGAGTGGTGAATAAATGACTCAAATTGGTAAAATATTCATTAGTCTATCTATTAATATCTATCTATAAAACATATGCGATCGATAAGCACATTCAGAATTGAATAATCCTTTCTCTAATTTAAATACATAATATCCCGATGAAAGAATAAGAATAAGAATAAGAACCCTTTTATTCATATATTAATCAATGAATTATTTAATTAAATTTATTGAATTATGATTGGATTAGTTTCAAGATAATTTTATTGTAAGGTATACTTACATATATTTCATTCAAATTGACATATTAATACTGAAAGTACGTAAAGGATACAGTATATAAACCAGATGTCACTGCATAATTTATAGACTCCGGCAGTTTACAATTTTAACTACGTAATTAAACGACATCATTTCTCAACTTTACGACGTTTTAAAGCAGATTGAACATTTTTAATGTTTGAATTTATATTTAAAATCTGCAATATACAATTGTACATTATATTCTATTTTAGAATTTCCACAACTTACTTTCATTTTCTGACTTCAGTATTTAAAATTATTTTTAGTATATTCACTACCACTTTTAATTATAATCCTTTTTTCGACTTGTACTTATTTTTTGCCGAGTATTTATTTCCATTTGCAGTCGAATAATTCGTATTTTCCGGGTAATTTGTATTCAATTCGGAATTACAAATACGACTGAAAAGAGGGTTTCGCTATTTTTTAAAGACTGGCCCTATGGCTTTTGAATGATCCGTTCGCGCGATTCACATTTTTTATCAAGTGGTATTCAATTTTTTTTATGATATATCTTTACAAACAACGGGAAAATTGCCTTACGCTTGGGGAGACACGAAATTTGGAAATCAAATCAAGGTACCGAGTACCAAAATGTAGTCAAGTGCCTACCAAAGGCTCGTTAACCATGAATGGCACGAGTTCCATGATCAATTAACGAGACGATAAGCATAGGTATGGATTTAGTAGGTATGTTTCAAGATCGATTGTAATTCTGAAACCGCCACCATCTGATTGGCTTTATCTCTTCTAATAAATTTCGTTTTAACATAATGCACTCCTTGGCTATACATGTCAGCAAAAATATCTGACGGATATAACTTCATAATGCTGAAACAACAAAATAATATATCGAGACCGTCGTGACGCTTTGTTTAGTAAATTCTATTTTTCATTTATTATGTAGTCGCAGTGGATTCATACTTTTGGATCGATTATCATATTGACATTAAAGATGAATAAATATTTGCGGCTTTTAATTCCATAATTGATACTTCACGTTAAATACAGATGACAGTTGAAAACGTTTCCAACTGTGTTGATGTTTCTCTCCATTATGACATTGACGCGTGGCATCGATCCCTCGGAATATGAAAAAATATTGATTCTACGAAAATTTACTATGTCAATTCCGTGCAGCATAATATCACATATCCTACTTCACCAATCAACTTGAAATAAATAATATTTACACTAGTAAACGGTAATTGTACAAATCGTAAGCTTAAACTTAACTTAAATAAATTTTGCACACCCCTAACAGTTTCCAAATACAGTTTTTCATTTTGTTTATGGGTAATCACAGTGAAATTCGATGATAGATAATGACTCTCCACCTCGCTGAATCTTGATATTTGTTGAAGCAAATTCGTCATTCAACATGGAGTTTACTGTGAAAATGATAACATCTCATGATCTAGTTGGCGGATACTATGTGAATGTAGATTGCAAGTACGATCCCTACGCATTCCTCGTTGAACCGATAATTGAAAATCACTGTTCCATATATCGGTTTACGCAGCATTCACCGAGACCTGGCAACCCCTCAACCTAAAATCTCCCCCTCTCTTTCGTTTCATCCCTTTAATTCAACGTCCGCTACAAGGTACACGAAATTTCCCAGTCACACATCACAAATCCCGTTCCGTTTCATCACGGATCGTCGATTTCAAACTACCAGGTCTTTTCGAAAACATGTCGACATACCGCGTGAATGATTAAAGTCGATGACGCTTTACGATAGGCGCGACTGATACCTACATGCACTTTGCCGAAAATTCGCTCTAATTTCAGTCGATCAGTTGTGACCGGTCACTGAAACCTGCTTTTATGGCAATAGTGTCAACACTTATGAGAGATCAGGTGATGAAATTTTCGATGAGCACTTTTATTTATAGGTCTCCATTACATATTCACAGAAGAGGATAAAGTAAACTAAACATAATTCATGAAAAATCTGCATTCATTCCATAAGTGAAATGGTGAACGCTAGTTTATTTTTATTATCTCATCATATTTAAATCAGCAGCAATCACAGAAAAAACCAAGTGCAATATTTACCCCGTTTTCAGGGTAAATATTACCCGCAACAAAAAATTAAACTTTACCCACTTCTCAGTGTATATTTGGTTAAAAAACAAATTTCCTTCTTTTGCGTAAATTTCGTTCTTCTGACCTTTTTAATTACTCGCATTAATACATTTTTATTACGAATATTTTTTTATTATTCTACTATACAAAGACAAATTTGAAAGTACATATTAAATTTTAAATTACGTATTAAATTTGAAAGTACATATTGTATTCTCCTTGAGTTTCATATTCTGATATTTTTTTTTATGTAGGGGTTCCAATGAAAATGGACAGGACTTTTAAAGATAATAAGTACCCTAAACTAAAATGACACTCTCTCTCTCTGGAGTGCATTGCTGTTTAATGAAATTTTCGATGAAAAAATAAAGCAGGTGCACCAATGCGAGGCTGAGTCCACCCACAGTAACTCGGCTTAAATAACGGGCAAACTCCCTAGAGCGGAAGTTCCAATAGCAAGTGAGATCTATATTTAATAAGACAGGAGAGTTATACTTTCGTTCTCAGAGTCGTACGCAGTTCGAGTACTAAAGTTCTCCCCTTCGAAATTATCCAGATCTCTGCCAGACCGGTTGGCATCCCTTCACCCTTTCACCCGTTCTTCGGACTCTTGGGCAGAGGCGAGAGATAATTAAATATATCCGGGCACGAAAATGTTCAAATGGATTTTCCTTAGCGAACCTCCGGGTTCCGGCTGCGATAAGGGATTTTCCCTCGGTGAAGTTATCGCTGGAAAAGAGGACGAAAGCGCCGGAAACGGGGGAGGGGAGAATGAAGGAAAGAGGGAAGAAAGTTTTTCCATTGTTTTTATTGGCTGGCTCTACTTCACCACTCTTGGTTGAGAGAAGCGGATGGATTATAGAACTCTCGGATGTTGAAACGAGTACCGGTTATTGGTATAGTTGACATTGTTAATAAATATCGACAGAGGCACATCCTGCAATGAATAGAAGACCTCTTGTTTAAAGCAAGACATATAGATAACAAAGGGTAACAAATTGCAATAATATTTTTATTAATTTTCTAATTTTATATGCAATTAATTTTACGAAGTTATTAAAGTTAGAAAACTAATAAAGTTAGTTAGGTATTTATAAAAGATGACACTTGCAATATGGTTGGTTCCGATGACTTCGAGTATCTTCACCTTTGTTCTTCTTGTGAGTTTAAAAGATTGCCAGAGACGCCACCTAGGTGGACTTCTTCTACTTCTATCAAAGCTTTTTGAAAGAAGTTGGAGAAGTCTCTCCTTCCAGGATTTATCCGTTCTTTCGGAATTTATCCTATCAGATTTCTCATCTAAAGGCCTTTTCGCCACGTGGAATCGTGTTACCTTAGCTGTTTATATATAGTGTCCCGACTCATCCGCAAGTGAGAAACACGATTACAAACCTCCTATTTCATCAAGTGTCTGGGTACAGAGAGAAGGTGAAAACGCGTTTGAGCGATGCCCAGTTGTCAACGAGAGTCGGTTTAGTCGACTTTTCTGTCCCTTGAACTCGATGAGATTCTTCATCTGGTTCTCTGGATGCTTTTCGGAGGTACAATAAGTCTTTAATAAAAAACGAGAGGAGACGAATTTCGAAGACTTATCGTCCTGTCTCACAGAGTTCGGTTAACCGTGGTAATAACATTTGAAGAACGGTGAAGGGATAGAGGATATATCTCGATTATTTAGTTCCCTTTTCCTCTTATCGCGTTTTTTTCTGCTGCTTATGAGACTAAAGGAAATCTCAAATGTTATTGGATCCCCAACGCTTCGCTGCTTCTTTGTGCCGGCGGCGTAATGCTGCTTCACTCAGCACACGTTCTTTATTATTTCAATCCACGCGATCAACTAGTATTCAGTGCTATTGATGATACTTAAAATCATTTCCTTAAATGATTTTAAGGAAATTGAAGCTATTTCAAAATATTTCAAGTGGTTTTATGGAATTTTTAATTCTTCATTCTAATTTCTTTTTTCAAAAGGATTTAGGGGAGGTTCAAGTTTTTAAAGCCTCGATGAAATCGAATTAAGTGCTATTCAGAACCACACCCATGATTTATTTGTGATTCATGTATTGCTTATGATTTACTTCAAGTGTAATTTGTGGCTATTTACTGATTGGTAGTAAATTCATTCCTCAAAATCAAAATTAATTACTTGCCCATTAATTTGAGTACTGCTGAGTACTTGGAGAACTTTACTTAATTGCATAATCCCATTTACGGTACTAATATTATGCGCGTGTTACTGGGTAAATTATAGGATCTGGAGAATAATTGGGATGTTGGCTGACTACATATACTCGATTAATTGTACCTAAATACGTACTTTTCAATCTAGAGTGTGACTCAACGAAAAGGCTGTTTCTTCAAAAAAACATAAGTCATTTTGCAAGAGAAAGAAACTGATATCAACATATAAAATTCTGGATTTGCTCCTTATTCGAATTAAAAAAAAAAATAATTGCATATCTTGAATTGAGATAGCAATTGTTTTATAAATAGATACTTTCTCATCTAATTATAAGGGCATCTGAGGATTTCAACTCTGCTACGCTATCAACATTATGTTCTATTCATTGTGTAGCCATGTATGTACAATGATAATTAGTTCGTGTCTCTGCTAATTGGGGCTTCAATTTATTTTTGTTTCTCTCAAATATCGACGGGAAAATCGAAGCTCGTTTGCGTATCAGTATAGATAGATACATATACTTAAAAGTTATTCATAGTTAAGAGAGATTCAGTTCTAATTCTATGCCGTATGTGCAAAGCTTTTAGAAGCAGGCACACAAGCCAATTATTGCCTAATAATGTACCATAATTAACTAATCAACTGAATTTAAATCCAAGAAAATTTACTGATGCTCTCTTCAATATATGTCTGCAGTTTAATAATTAGTTTTAAGTAAAAAGTTTTATGCTGACTTTACCAGGAGAATTATGCAAAATACTTTTGAGGTGGAAGGACTGCTCCTTTGTGGCATTTTTCATACTTTAGAAACTTAGAAACTTAAAAGTTTTTTACGCAAAATGCATGAGAAATGTAGGGTCAACAAATTTAGTCGATTGACTTTGTGACTGAATTTTGAAATATACTTTATCTCATACAGGATATACAGGATCTCATTTTTTTTTTACTATATTCTAATTGAAAAGGAAGTATCCTATTAACGCATTATATAAAATATTTAATCTAATAAATTGATTTTCGGTCAGGGACCAAAAATAACAACATTTTACACATTAATGCGGATCAGACTGAAAGCGCTGCACGCAAAAGGTAGTATGTATTCGTTTTAATCGCAATGGGCACACAATGCAGTTTATGGGCGAAGCGCATTGGCAGTGAACGTTTCGTAATTAATTACAGGTTGGGGTGCTTCTTTTATCGACTTCCGTTACGCGAGTAGGTCGTAAAAATCCACGAGAGCGTGCGTATTTCCTTTCGTTTTTTAGACGATTTCGAAAGCTATGCCGATTATTCGACGAAGCATAAAAGCTTAGGAAGTAAAATAACTCGTTTTCAAACGAAATACCAGCTTTATCATATTCAATCGAACGGATCATTCATGCTATAAAGGCTTAATAAAAAATATTCATAATATTTTAATGCATATTTCAGTTTTTATAGCCACACAAAACATGGAAATTATCCTGTTGCAATTGCGATAATGCACGTTTTCCATTTGTGTTTGATACAAGTGATACAGAGATTTTCAATTTATTATTTAATCAAATAAACCGAAATAATAAACGGAGAAATTGTGTTAACAAAATTTTATTATTGCGATCATAATGGTGTTTTTCTTTTTGTTAAATATAATATCAAAGTATATACTCGGTGGGTAAAAAAAAGAGTATGTATGTGCACATTGCACAATAAGTTGTTTCCACCCAATTACGTCATTTCATTCGTTTCCTCACCTCTATATTCTGGATGTTCATTTGAGTAATAAAGAATAATTTTTCGCGCGGCGACGCTGAATAATTATACGCCGGGCGAGTTTCCGCCGTAAATAAAAAGAAACGTTATCGCGAGCGCTTTAAATCACGACGCTACACGTTTTTTTTCATCTTTTTTGCTCTGATTTTTCATCTCCTAATATTGTACATTTAACATTTGCGAGTCTCGTTCGTCTCTTTTAGGACAAACATTCTCGGATTGTAATTCGAATTAAAACTGTAAATCACCGACGATATGGTCTGAGTACAAGTAAAAAACTCTACAGTAGATTATTTACTCCTCAAAAAATAACTTCCATTATGATGTGAACAAGGAATATTTGACAAATTTATGAAATTAACATGTTCAAAACTCTCGGTTGAGTTGGTAGCTTGTTGATTTTTCATAATTAAACGATTGATTAGTTGATAAAAATATCAATAAAAATATCTTTTTAAAAACGTATAGCAAATTACAAAAAAAGCAATTAAGTACCTCCTTTAATTATTTTGGAAATTTCGCCCAAAGTGGTTAGAATGCATTTTATAATACATTTTTTCTACTGAACTTAAATCTATCTTCACTTCTCTTTTGCAGGATCAGATATAAAGACACCGATATCAATATTGAATTGTCTCTTCGCGAGACAGCTCTGCTTCGAAGATCCATCTTGCAGTGCTATTTTGGAAATAATACCACGCGTCTGCGGTCCCGAATTAGGTGAGCAATTTTATCTTAAAAAATAGAGAAATCTTTTTATTTTTATTTAGTAAGAAATAAAATACTTTTAAATAAACAAAAATGCAAAAGATTACAAAAAGAAAAGAATCTTGACAATAATTTTTCTGTATGACTTAGTCAAAGCTTTGATCTTTGTACTTTGTTTCAAATATTCTCAAAGGACAAGATGGAAGTAAACATATAAATGTATATTTCATGACCTAAAACTGTCGCTTTTACAAATTGTAATATAAAAATCGTTTTCCGAATCAAGAGAGACATTTCTGGCGCAAACACTATAATATTCGAGGATCGATGCCCCAATGAATGTTTCTAAACCCTCTTGAATTCAATTTATTCTTGACACAAAATTAATATACGTCGTTTAGGTATATTTTATAATTCAATTTCAAATGTAATATTTAAATTCAAAGCTTTATAGACTATATTCTACTGAAATGAATGCAATATTCAAATGAAAACGAAGACAAAAAATTCGGAGAGTCGTATATATACAGCTTACACTTTTTACCATTGCACTCATGGCCAACTTTAGGAATGGTTGGCTTCTTCGAATTCCTGCGGGAAATTCGACCGAAACCACCTGGATTGTCGAATTTCTCGTTACGCCGAAAATCTTACACGCTACGTGCCCACATTGAAAATCACATGAAATTCACGGAGGCTCCCATAGGTCTCGTATAAACTCATACGAACTCCGGTTATATAAAAAAGTTGCGCTAGAAAAATTGCTACATTTCTTTTTGTGGAATTTTTCATGAATAGAAGGAAATTTATTTTCTATTTAAGCCATTCTATTCTAATTCCTGTTAGTAGATATAATCATTTATTATATATATATATCATTTTCCACTAAGCATTAAAGTGATAACACTATTACACTTAGTTCAAATACATTTCCAGTAATTAACACAATTAATTAATATAGCAAAAGCTTAGAATTTGAAGCATAATTTACCTGCTGGAGCACGTAGGACACATGAATGATAAAATATCTGTTCTACAAAGTGTTAATTGAAATTTATGTATAATACTATTGTAACAAAGACTTATTATTAAGTCCTGCAGTGTATACTGAGAATATATTAATTAGTCTTAGACATATACGAGAAACTTTCTGTCGCAAACAATATGTTATGCGGTATACATATGTAATAATTTGACTCGCACACGTTGTGAGCTGAATTGATACGAATTCGCACACACAGGTATTATAGCGCAACTCATAACTGTCCGTCCGTGCAATGCCGCAGAGCCGGAACGAACAGAGATATCGATCCGCCAGTTTCCGGTTCACCTGCAAACACGTAGGGTGCAAGGCCTCCTCCAAAATTTTATGAAGATAGGTCAACCGGAAGTAGTCGATAGATGAGTTGCATTAGAAGCAGGTGGTCGAACCACTCCAGTAGCCATGAATATTCTTTGGATGCACGACATTTTCTCTTTCCTCTTGCCTCTCTGATGACACATGGTGTCAAAGGCATTTTTCATGGTTAATTTTGAATTTTCTTACGGCTTCGGCGATTCGAAATTTTAAACACGTGCCTTCCTTTTAGTAGTCAATATTGTCAATTTCATTACTCATGCATGAGTATCCATTATTTCTCTCCTAACTACAGAAAAGTGATGTTTTATGTATATTTTGTAATTAGAAAAAAATCTTGCCAAAAGTTAGAGGATATTAAATGTTGTCTGACTTAAATTGATTTTCACTACTTCAATACATTTAATGCGAGAGTTAAAATAACTTATACTCTTCAAATACTTGACGGATGACTAAAAATGACTTACACTACTTTACTTATATTGTCTAACTTAAACCGGTTTCTACTACTTGGTACCTAATACGTGTGACTGTAATCTACTTGTACTACTTGGTATCCCTTATGTCTGACTGTAAACTACTTATATTATTTGAAACCTCTTATTTCACAATAATTAACCCCCTCTCACATTTATCCCCCTCACGTAAAAAATAAATAACACTATTTTACAGATCACATTATTTTAAAGAAAATTTTTTTCCAAACATTTAATTCATAAAATATTTAATTTTAATCATTGTATTTGATGTCTTTTGGATTATATCTTTAAAATCTCATAATATTGTAGGTTAAATGATAAAAATTGGAAATAATGGTATTTCCAGAGTTTTCAGTAAAATAGTGTGCCGTATCATCGTTAATAGGGTTATATCGTAGCAGTACTTATTGATTATGTAGAGAATTTATAGCGCGTTATAGAATTACTTTATGATACTATAAATACCCGTTTTCATGTGGCCTATGTTTTATATTAAAGGCATTTGATGTTAAAGGTTTCGATTAAAGTTTTTCGGAAATTTCGAAATCGTACGTAATAAACCCGTGGTTATTTTTTAAAAGGTTTTTAAAAAAGTCTAAAAATCCTATTTAATGCCAGGAATAAGATTTTTGGCAAGAGAAAAAAATGAAGGAGCATCCTTTAGTCGCCATTTCCGCACCTTTCGCGACTGTCGGCAAATAGTTCAGAAGCAGGCAGACTATTGTGCAGGCATGAGCGTAGCAGCTTGGAGCCACTGGCGACGACGTTTTCAAGAGCAGTTTACGCCTGAAGCCACCCGTCGCGAGGGGACAAGGGTGAAGGTTATTTATCGGCGTTCCTCCTTGGCGCAGTCAACCCCAAAGTGCCACCTGAGCCTTTTAATAAGCGAGGCGACTATGTCGCCGCCATATCACGCGGCCGACGCGTTATTACTTTGGATACCAGCATACTTCGAAAGCTTCCTCTTCCCTTTACTTCTCGAGTCAAATAGATTCTTCTTGAGGTGTTGGAGCGACTATGAAGTATCATATTCGCGTCTACACGCGGCTCAACGAATATGGACCTATCTGAGAGCAAAACTCGAACCCTCTTACTGTGGTCCTTCCCGGCAAAGTCAGAACCCAGGAAGCCGCGAACTAGCCGGCTGTCAAGTGCATCGTCGACCACCGGAAACTCCGAAGGCAAGCTTCTAAACTCTCAGAAACACTCCTCTTGCCGAAAAATAGAGTACGTGAGCTTCCACGTTGTCTGTTTGAGTTCTATCCTCCTCCCGCATGTCAGCGTAAGCTCTAAAGTTGTCGTATTTTGATGGAAAGTTGGATCGGACAGGGATTACGGGCTTAAGTTTTGGGATACCCGGCCGACATGTTTTCATGGACCGTTGCTTCCACGCATCACAATGTCCTATTATGAGAGAGTTCTCAGATTGTTTGTTGCAAGGGATCTTTCTATGTCAGAATTAGGGTAACTTTTGAGTTTTCAATGTGGTCCGATCTTTTGAATAATTAAAAGCGGTTTATAATAAGCATCATTGGTGTCTGGGTTATCTGCAAATGTCTGAAGCTCCATGTCAGACACTATATTAATATAGAAATCAATTTTAACTTATATATTCTTAAATATTCGATTAACGATGCGAGGTTAAACTCACCCTTGGACCACACTGAGAAAATTGTTTGGTTCGGACAACAAAACTTTTTGTTGCTATATAGAAGCAACAAAAATCATTTGGTTGTACCAACCAAATCTTGGTTCTTTCAACAAATCCGTTTTTCAATTATTAGCATGTAATTGTAATGTCTCTTCAATATTTTTTAAAACTAATACACTGAAAGAAATTTAATATCAATACTTGCTATTTCAATATTCATAATTGATAAAGACGATTACGATTTAGGGAAATCGTGTAAATATACAAATTATTGTTAGCATACTCACGAAACTTTAAAATTCTTGAAAACAAGAATTGGTATATTCAATAGCAAAGATTGATATTTTATGTATTACGAACGTAGAATGATAAAATTTGATAATGATATTATCCAATAATATAAAAGCATTTACAGAAATTACCAGCTTGAGTTACATATGTTAATAGAAATATTCTACAAATTAATATAGACACTAACAAAAATTGTAAGCTTCAGTTGAGGAAATTGTAAGTCACGATATTAAAAAAACCGAATAGCTCCGATAATCTCCCGAGGTCAGCCGAATTCGCCGACCGTAGCGCTTGCGATGTGAATCGAAGTTTCGGAGAACTTTTTGTTTCCTGATAACCACCAGAGTAAGCACCATGCCGTTTCTCACAAGTGCAAACATTTTCACCAATTAGTATATAAGAAATCTTCAAACCTCTTCTATGAGCGTAATTTACTTGCGATTTGCGATGCGTGTATTTTATATTTATGTGTGCGTAATATGTATATAAGTTAAGGTTGAAGTTAGTATAAGAGTGTTACCTCTGCGAATGTATGTTTATAATGTGTGCATTTATGTGTGTTAAAATCTTATAATTGTGCAGTGTGAATTGACGGGAGATTCACGACCGGTTACGAATTTATTCTTTCTCTTTTCGTGTTTTCGTCTATTCTTTTCGCATGACTCATAATTTTTAGTATACTAGCAGACCAACACGTGCGCTACGCGCACGATTATTTATTTAATTTCTTACAATTTCAAGTCATTAAAAAATCAATGAAATTTTGCTGATTTAAATTCAGAGAGTAGGTTTGAAACAACAATTTAACCGAGATTTTAGGGACATTTCGTTACATCATTTTTTGGAGAGGTATTTCAAGAGATTTCTATGAATTTTAATGAATTTTGAATTTATGAAATTTCAAGAGAATTTTTAAAGCTAACAAGGGATTTTAAATTTTTTGAAATTTTGAGGAATATTGAGAGGTTTCTGAGAACTTTAAGATATTCCAACGAATTTTAAGCGATTTCGAAGATTTTTGTGAAATTTTAAGTGATTTGAACAGGTTTCTGAGTGTTTTAAGAGATTTTAAGGGATTTTAAATCCTGTTGTGAAGTTTCCAGGAATTTTAAGACATTTCAAAAGGTTTCAAAGAATTTTAAGGGACTTTAAGGAATTTTAAATATTACTATGAAATTTCCTGGAATTTTAAAAGAAGTCAAGAGATTTTTTTATAATTTTAAGGAATTTTCTGATTTTTAAAAGATTTTATAGAATTTTCAGGATTTCATGGAATGTAAGGAGATTTTTAATAATTTTAATGGATTTTAAAGGACGTAAAGAGACTAAATGTTATTGTAAAATTTAAAGCATTTCAAGAAGTTTCTGATAGGAATATTAAAAAGTTTTCATCAATTTGAAAAGATTTCAAGAGCTTTTTATGAGTTTTAAAATATTTTATGAGGTTTAAAGGATTTTAAAGTTTTTCAGATAATTTTATTGAGGGATTTCAAAAGAATTTCTATACATGTATGATTTTTAAAAGAATTTGTAGAATTTAAAAGGATTTCGAAGGTTGTGGTAAAATTTTAAGGGATTTTATTAGATTGTTCTAATTATTAAAAGATTTTGTAGTATTTTTAAGGATTTCATGAAATTTGATAAGATTTCTAAGGATTTTAAGAGATTCTAAATGTTAAGAAATTCCAGGAGTTTTTTTTTAATGAATTTTTAGAGATTTTTGTTAATTTTGACATAGATATCAAGAGATTTGTGATTTTAATGATTTTTCTCGATTTTTAAGGGATTTCAAGAGGGTTTTGGGAGTTTTAAGAAATCTTGACGAATTTTAAGCAATTTCGAAGGTTTTCATGAAATTTTAAGTGATTTGAAAAGATTTCTCAGCGTTTTAAGAGAATTTAAGGGATTTTAAATCTTGTGAAGTTTCGAGGAATTTTAAGAGATTTCAAAGGGTTTCAGAGTATTTTAAGGAACTTTAAGGAATTTTAAATGTTGTAAATATAATTTTCAGGAATTTTAAAAGAATTCAAGAGATTTTTATAATTTTCAAAATATTTTATGGAATTTTAAGGATTTCATGAAATTTCTAATAATTTTATTAGATTTTAAAGGACGTCAAGGAACTTTAAATGTTATCGTATAATTTAAAGAATATTTTAAACAGTTTTTAAGAATTTTAACAAGTTTTTACAAATTTTAAAAGATTTCATGAGACTTCTATCAGTTTTAGTGTATTTTATGGGGTTTAAAGAATTTTAAAGTTGTCAGGTAATTTTATTGATTTCTCTAATTTTTAAAAGATTTTGTAGAATTTTTAAGAATTTCATGGAATTTGATAAGATTTCTATAGACTTTAAGAGATTTTAATTGTTAAGAAATTTTAAGATGTTTTTAGGAATTTGTAAATCTTTTTACGAGTTTCAACTTGGATTTCAAGACATTTATGATGTTAATCGTTTTTGTGAATTTTTGAAGGATTTCAAGAGGTTTTGGGGAGTTTTAAGAAATCTTAACGAATTTTAAGGTATTTCGAAGGTTTTTCTGAAATTTTTTTGCGCCATTAGTTTGTTTTTCTTCTTTCAACTTCAAGTCACTCAAAAGCCAATCAGGTTTACAACAACAATGTATGCGAGATTTTCGAGACATTTCCTGACACCACTTCTTTAATTTTTAAAATAAAAGAGTCTTTAGCAAATTTCAGAATCCTTTATATTACTTTCTGATATAAATACCCGATTTCCCTAAATCGTAAACGATTATACTAAATTATAATATCGATTTTAACGTATTATGTTACAAAATTTCTTTCAGTGTACTTTCATTTATTAAATAGTAATGACAATGAATGATTTACTTAAGAATTGTTTCAAATAGAGGAAATGAGCTTTCTAAATGTATCTTTTAATCATTATCTAACTAAGTGTTTGGAGGAGTTCATTATGGTGAGTGGTAATTTAACGGTTGGAAAGTTAGGAGATTGAGTTTAAATCGCGACAAGCACAAACAGTTTTGGTTTTCGTGTGGTTGATCGTCCACGCTGTAATTTTCCAAGCGTCACGACCAACTATTCCTAAATCATTCAGTATTGTCGTCTTGACCACGAAGGGAATGTAAATCTGGCAGAGATCGAAAGTGTATACAAGAGAGCCATCAGTATCTTTTAGATATATATAGCATCTATCTAATTTTTATTATAATAGAAAGCTTATGTGTCCGTCCTTTCTTAATAATTGTCTTTATTATTAAGGCCTATATTTTATGACGTATATATTATTTTAGAACCTCAAAAACGACAGGCCTTTTAGGAAAAAAGTAACAAGTAGGGAATTAAAACTGAATTGAGCAAAAAGTCACTTAATCGACTTCCTGGTCAGAATTATCGATTAAATCTGCAGTGAGGAAGGTATAATTAAGTGAAATAAAGAAATCTGATAAATGGTTCTAATTCAGGAAATTAATTCTGACAGTGGAATTTGAGTACTTTTAGCCGCCATTTCTCAACGATTCGTACCTGTAATCGACAGTGACTTCCGTAGGAAGAAGTATCGACAACTAGAGTGCACGGCCGTACATCACATTAATGAATAACGAGAGAGGTAAAAAGCCAATGAGAACGTTGCCTGATCCGAGACTCAATAGAGTCTTGGCAGAGAGGTTTTCCGCTTATTTGGATTTATGAATCTCCTCTGTTTCTCTTCTGCGTCTTCTAGCCCTTGTACGATAAAAGTAAAATTTGTTTGGAAAAGGATTTTCGTTACGTTCAAATTAATTCTGATTTATGACAGTGTATTGCTGATCCAAAGCTTTCGGAGTTCTTTTTGTTTCTTTATTTTCCTTTCTCTCATTGTACAGGCATTACCTTACAATCTATTTTCTGACTTCACGGAACTCGGAATCCCTTTACTCAATTACATGATTTCAGTGCATTATTTCATTTTTATCTTCGTCTCTAAATTCGAGGTCTCAGAACAAAAAATATTAATGATCATTAATAATGAATCTATCTATTCTAAAATCCCTTGAACTCTTGAAATCTCTTTAATTTTTTTTGAAATCCTTAGAAACTCCAGATAAGTAGATTTGTGCTAGAATTATATATATTAATATATATTGGGGGTAATTGTCCAATTATTAGAGTCGAGATAAAAAAAAGAATAATTCTTTTAAAAAAAATCGATAAAAATTCCAATTTTAAAGCCGAGTGTCGTCCATTGTAGTATTTCTTTTATGAATGCTACTTACACTCACATACGCTTTAAGTTGTGTCATACAGTCAAGGGTGGCAAAGGAGGAAATTTTTCACTGAGGACGGCGGCGTGGCAACTCTTCATTCCACGAGAACCCACTTTTCTTTTTAGACCAACACAATGCTTTGGATTTTCGGGCACAAAATTATTTCGACAAAAGTTCTTTCAAAATTGTTTGTTAGTTTAGTGTTTTGTTACAAATCGATTTATATCTGCTGTATTTTAAAATATATAAGCTAAATACATATATCCATAAATAAATGTAATAATATAATAAATATACTTTTTTTCGTAAATTGAGAATAAAAATCTATCGGATTTTTATTCTGAATTATTTAGAAACTTTCTAGAGGTATAGAAGCCTCGATTTACGAAAGTATTAGATAGGAAAAATATTTTTTATATGCGACAGAGATTTTAAAAATATTATAGTGACGGTCGTAGGTTTATGGTATAGTTTTGGGTGTCCTTTCGAATGAAATGGACGAAAAGAACTTTTGAAATGATCGTAGTAGAAGGAAATGATATAATATGGAGACTCGGAATGGTTGACAGCTGGTCATGTTGGATTAGCATCACCGATTCCGAATACGCAAGCAGACGTTTTGCATACGAGCTCTCTCAATGCTACGACACTCACCATATTTTACGTATATTTTATGCCCTTAAATAAAATATCACGAACGTGGCCATGTTTTCTATTTCATGACTTCTATAAATTGTATCTCTTCCGGACTTTCAAATTTGACTTACCTTTTCTTTCACAATATAATAAGCTAATAGCTCTCCTTGTGTGTAGAATATTTCATGCTAATATTTATATACCCGAGTATGAAATACATACTGAACTTTTTATCATTGAAGCGTGAATTTTTACAACCGGAAAGTTTATTCATTTATAATTTTATACATAAGTGCACCTCAGGTGCATACTATTTAAATGCAACTTTGATGCTCCCAAGTGACTATAATAACGTTCAAAGTCAAAGATTGGCCTCAGGCATAATCAATCTAGGGTTCGACAGTTATTGAAAATTTACTGGAATATAAGCCTCTCTGCTTTTCGATATCACGAGCCAACGGGCAACCATTCATTCTATTAAAAAAGAGCTCAGCGTGATAACAAATTGGATGTGAATGGGCTTCCGATATTAAGCAAATTGTTTATATATAGTTTTTTTATATATATTTATTTATATATAGTTTATATATAAATAAATTTCCATATAATTCTTAAAAAATTTCCGATTTAGTTTTCCAATTGCATATGAATTTCGACTTTCACTTTATTACGCAAAGAAATCTTGGGATTTTCGCCAAAAAGGAATTTTCTCAACTCTCAAGTCTCGAGACACTCTTCCGGGAGTGAGACTAGAGGTGAAGGGTAGTTTTGAGTAGGCGGCAGGTCCTCACGGCTCACCTTCTTTCCCATTAATAAGCGTGAAAACCGCGAGGGCGAAAATACAACCGATAAGGGGACACCACCATTGTTCGAAATACAATGTACGTTTTGTTGAGGCAAAGCGTCGCGTCGCTCGACTATCGAACACAATAGCACGAGTGGGGTTCGGTGGATTGTACTTTACCACGAGGTTGGTGCACCGCGAGGTTACCGATTTTTTGTTTTTCTTTTTCACCCACTCCTTCCCTTTTTTCACCTTTTTGATCAATGAATTACGACTTTGGGCCGGACGCGACTACGTCCAACGCATGAGTAACGAACGGTTATAGTTTTAATCGACGCTATATCAACGAAACTGGTGTACGCTTTATCGTACTGTAAAAGTGCCAGAAGGTAAAAGCGAATAATTGAATGTACTGGCAAAAAGGAAGGGGAGAGCAATGCACGATTTACATGTCACGGATTTTTTCGAAATATTCAAATCGATATCAAGATCATTTTTATCCACACGAAATATTTATAGAGTCAAGGTTTTAATACTTATTAAACACTATTGTCAAGATTGTCAATTAAAAATTAATAAATAACAGAGAATTATTGGGGTTTCCCGAAATTTATATAATTTCTTTTATGTCGATGTAGCTACACAAAATCTGGAAAATACACATATTCAGCAGATTCAATTAATCGCCTTTTTCAATTGAAGGATGATATTTGAATAAAAGGTATTATATTTTATTTTGCTTCCTCATAGAGGAAGCTTTGTGGTGGTGACAAAATCCAGTTTCCTAAAAAAGGTTTTTTTCA
>CAJFCO010000373.1:1641072-1686245 GCA_904066015.1 Synergus gifuensis
TTCGACTATAACTTTTCAAATAATCAAAATTTTGACTTGACGTATAGGAAAATAAATGTTCCTTGCATCGAGAGGAATCGATTGGTCTATAATATTATTTCATTTAATTAAAAAATATCAAAATTATTGATCTATTTAATTTTGAAAAATTTGTTTTTCAACTATAACTTCTCTAATATTCAAAATTCGAAGCTGACGTAAGGAAAATAAAGGTTCCTTGCGTCGAGACGAATCGATTGACCTATAAGATTAATGCATTTCATTGAAAAATAAGAAAATTGTGCTTTATTGTAATTTTTGAAAATTAATTTTTCGAATATAACTTCTCAAATAATCAAAATTTAATGTTGATGTAAAGAATAATTAATGCTTCCTCTATGAGGGAGCAAATCATATTTGCTTACAGGAAGCAAAGTGCTCATTGAATGAGCACAAAAGTTGATACAACTTCACGGCTAGTTTGAATTATCAAGCAAGTTTTACATTTTCTACATTGGAATTATACATATTTCTATGAATGCAGATGTCGACTACACGATTAGATTGTGCAGTTGTGTAATCGCGTATATGTTCTTAGCCTTCTCTAGTGATAGTATACAGTTTCAGTGAAAATTCCCTCCGACGCAGCACGCCATGCCAGTCATCCTGTGAATTCCAGCCAGCCGCTCTTCCGTTTACCCGTTTTCGACGATATCATCGCCAAGTTGGGGGTGACACAAGAAGCTTATACTAATGGACGACCATGAAGCTGGATTATTTTCACATCCTTTCACTCTCTGTTTTTCTCTTCACCTCGAACAGCAGAACCTCATCTCGTCTAGTGTTATTGCTTTTCAGTTATTTATTACATGTCACGTATCATAAAAAGTTCAAAAGCAACATATTCAAAGTACCTTCAAGGAAAATCGTATAAAAACTAATAAGACTTCAAAATAAGAGTAATTTTGAAGCTAAAAATAAAGTTTCGAATTATTTGTCTTAATAATTATTATTATATATATAATAATCATACTTATTCTGCTGTTCGTTCAGTCATTCACAGTGATGCTTTTGTTTTAAAAATATTCCACAAAATGTCGTTAAATCTCTTAAAATTCCTCGAAATCTCATAAATACTGTCCAAGTATTTTGTCATTTTCCCTAAAAGAGAGAGAGTAAAAATGCTGGGTTCAAGTTGGTGAAGAAATTACTTTAAGACCGAGATTGTTGCTCGTTTCAAAACTTGGCAATGGTGGATGCTATTACGTTCTTTTATTTCACAATGAAAACGGACCATTTATGGTGGCAAAGAGAAAAATGCTTGCGAGGTGCTTATGTTGCGAAATAATCATAGTTAAGAGTTGTTACATGGTTCAAGCATTTTTGCTATTATCTACAACGTCCTTGTCGACAAAAGATTTCCTAATGTTAAAAGATAGAGTACTTCAGGCAATCCAAAAACCATATATATAAAAAAACCATATAAAAATCTCTTTATAATTTGTATGCAACTCTAGTTCGTATTATACGTATTCAAATCCCAGTAAAAAAATTACCTACACACATACGGATATTTATGCAAATAAAAAAATGTTTATTTGAAAACAAAATGCCAAATTTAAAATGAGGATATATGTATTTTAGAGGGGAAAGTATTCACGTTACTGAGAGGTAACTCCTCTTTGAGAAATCAGAATTAAGGATTGTCATGAGCTAGCAATCGAGCACCCTTCTCCAAATTAAAAGTGGTTTTTCAGCATTAGTTAGATGGGCATTATTCGTCCGGGTCGAGGAAACGGCATGTTGGCTGAAACGCGTAACGATTTAAATGCGGGGAATTTCTCAGTCCGATAAATTCCCGCACGTAGGACGAGGGTCGAGAAGCCTGCAGGGATTGAGGCAGGTAACGTCGGTTTCCACCAGAGGAGATCGGAAGCAAAGTTTTCGTATTAATTTGCGAGGGTCGGAACATTCTGCACTCTCTCCCACATCTCGTTCCTCCTGCCGTGAAGCGCACTCACCTATCGAGCTCAAAAAGCCTCCCCAGTGCTAGAACGTCTAACTGCGCGAGAAAGCTAATGATCTTTCCGCATTTACGATCCCCCTGGGGCTTAAACCGTTTTCTTACGTAGAAGTCAAATATTTCTCTTGAGAAGCTCTCACTGGGATTTGCGCATGTTTTGTTATCAATTAAGGATCAAAGCTTAACCTCCAGTAAAGGAGAGTGGCTTTAGTTTAAACTACCCACCAGAAAGTGTTGTGATATAAGTTCAAGTCCATTACTCAACAAGTTTATACTCTCCTATACAACCTGCGGATATTCCCCAGAGTAAATCTGAACGTGGTGTATCGGATTTTGTGCATTGTTTATTCATTAAGTATATAACTTTACAACCCTCATCAGAGACAATTTCTCTTCTGTAAGAAAGTTGTCTTGATCTAAAATGATTTTTTCTTCATTTAAAGAAAAAAAGAAAAGAAAAACTGTTACCATTGTCTTAATCATACTTCTACGTTAAGTTCTACTCTTTACCCCATTTAGATTTCTAAAGCTTCTTCTAAAATTGTAAAATAATTTTGTCAATTTTTCTCGCATGACTACTTCAGTCGTAAGAAACTTGGCTGTAAAATGAAAAGGTAAAAAACAAAATAAGGAAATTGCAGCAACTAAGTAAATGGCACTTCTAGGAATCGCGTTGGCTTATCAGTAGCAACGTCTTGTAATTCTTATCTTACATCCGCGCGTACATCCGTGTCCGGAATGGAATGTTAGCTAGGCAAATGGTAAAGTATGAACGGATTCGAATCATTCCCTTCCCTTAGAATAAAATGGCTCGTTTGCTCTTGATAATTGTTTTCTTGTCTGGCGGAAAACGATGTTACTTCTAAGTTTCTAACTATATAATTTCCCGACTTACGTGCTGATATAAAATTACAGAAAAAAGGAGGTCAGAGTGCAGAACACGAAGAACGCGAGACTTAATTTTTTTGCGTGGTGAGAAATGTTAATTTTCTAATCATTCGGCAGAGTGAAAACCTGATGTAGCCAAACATAACATGATCTAATCTGAATCTTAATGAGTCTTTCTGATTACATATATTTTAGTTATTTTTAAACTATTAATCATTTTTTATTTGACACTCAACTAGCCTTTTGACTTCTGTAAGTGGCAGTCTCATTTATATGTATTTAAGAAGGAGAAAAACTTATGAGGAGATTATTGAACTGAAACTTTTTTATTGCTGCATACATTGTGCGAATCTCTATTGGAAAGTTTGCCTTCATTTTTATTCCACAGCAATTGAAATGACGGTCAGACCTAATTTTGATGCAAAGTCGTTCAAATGTAAAAATAAAAGTTAAGAGGAATGAGGAAGCAGTCAGAAGAGAGAAAATCGTCTTCGAAGCACAAAGTGAAAAGTAAAATTCTCCCAGCAGGGAGAAATTAATGTTTAATTTAAGATAGAGCAGCGGTTCCCTCCACGGTGGAAAGTTATATCCGGTGGGGAAGAGGGAGGCTAGTTTCCAACATCAGTGTAGAGTAACGAGCACAGCCTGTTCGCCAACGTGCCATGAAAAATCCCTTTTGCTTCCTACTCAAAGTTATACCACACCTTAACTTCCGGGTCTACGAAAATCGATTTGAGAGTCTTAAGATAATCAGTTATTATCTCACGATCTTAAGTAATCATCAGATTTTTTCGGGGCGTCCATTTCTATGTACATATATTGAAACAGTAGGGTGTTTTAAAGTTTTTTTTTGCAAATAATAATCGGAATAATAATAATAATACATGGAATCAGTACTAAGCTACATTTTATTTTTTTTTAATTATTTAGTGAACGTACCAGAAATATTAGAGTAGTCGACCCCTCGATATTATTTGTGGAAAGTATATAAAATATCCAAAAATAATGTGATAATTCATCGCAAAAATAATTGGAAAATCATTTAGCTAAATACACAGTTTTTCTTACTCTGTAATAAAATCTCCAATATGTGTTTTTTAATTACGATTTTACAACGCGCTTGAATTCTATTGAATTTCGATTTCCATCCAACAAAATATTTAATTGGAAGTAAAGAATATAACTCAAAAACTCCACAAAATAAATAATACTGCATTCATGGTAAACTCCACTTTTAGAGGGATTTCACAGGATTATATATTACATATGTAAAAAAGAGCTTAAAAACTGAACAATAAAATCTGTTAAAAGGTTATGGGTTAAGTATTCATATAAAAACAGCTTTGTGCAATTGTTGTTTTATTGAAAAAGGGTTTGAATAGAACCAGAGGGTTTTAAGTAATTCAGCTTTAAATACGTTTAATATTTATTGCATGCATTGGTATACTTAATGTAAGCAGTAATATCCCTTGCTTATTTATTCAAGTATAACTTCATTTAAGATGTAGCTACTTCTTATTTAATGAATACTAAATGAATATATGTAAATATCTTTATGTTTGCAGTGGCTTGTTCGACAGTGACAGTCACAAAATGTCAAGCAGCTCTAAAAACACTGCAAGCTTTTTCGTTCTTCCGGCCCACGTGCCTTTGCAGGGAACCTCATGTCGACCCAGAATGCAACAATTTTCGTGACTTCCTCTTTGATCATCCATGTATCTACGTTTTAAAGAAAGGTAAGTTAAAAGATAGAATACTTTCTTTTCAGGTAGAATATATTTATTTCCAGGTACTTAGGATTCTGATTCACAAGAAAAAATTATGTCCCAGTGGAAAAATCAGTCTTCAGTCAGACAAAGGAAACTTTTCCCAATTCTCTCATAGCTTTATTAAAAAAACTCTTATTTCATTATTATAATTTTCAATTGATTTTAACAATTCTCGATAATTCGTATCCTGATGAGTTTTTCAAAAATGCGAAAGTTTTGAAAGCTGCTTTCTCTATCATTCACGATCTTTTATTTTCCCATAGTAATTCTGAGTGCGCTGGTGTGGGCCAATTTCAATGAAATTATTCATTATTCACTACCTAACGAAAGTTTAAAATTTCGTAGAAACCTTCCATAATTTCTTTCTTCAAGAACCGTGTGAATAGCGATTTTCATCGACTGCGAGTCTAATGAGAGGGAGAATAAAAACAGTTAAGGAAGTTAAAAGAAGGTAGGCGGGCTAAGAGTCAACACTTGCACAATTAAAGCGAGTTTAATCCCATCTTAATTAGGCTAATGATACTGCAGATGGGAAAATTCCATATAGAAGTTAAGTTCGAATTTTAATAGTTGTAATTTCAGATTATTAAAATAGATTTTCCTTAATACGGTTTTTTGAAATCAAATGTGATGGATTAATTGATACAGTTCCGAACTCTCGATGACGTATCGATATTCTGTATTGAAAAACAGATTAAAGGCTTTGTAGTTTCAATCGTTAAAGTAGAATGGTGAATAGGGTGTGTGCATGATTAATTTAGAGTATCGTATGGTCAATTAAGCATTAAGCGATTATAAGTAATAAATAAAAATTCTTTGTGAGAAGAAAATTTTTCTAATCTTGAAACTTAATTTGCAAATTTTTACTATGCAACGAGTTTCAATGTATATGCATAAAAGAGGAATTTACTAGTCTAAGAAGATGAAATTCCTGTGCAATAGTTTAAAATAAAATTTCTTTCATGAAATTCTTGTATAATATAATTTAAAGATCTCATGTCGAAAAAGAGTCTAATATCTGTGTTTGATGTAAAAGTAGAATTTGTCAATTAATTCAAGAATAACATTTGAATTATATATTAAATAAGTAAAAGTGATGTTTTATAATCGATTTGTTATTTCTGATATAGTGATAGTCATCTTTATAAAGATGACAGAATAAAGCAGTCCTCAGGTACCACCTCACATTGTCAATGATTGGACCTTAATCGAACGGTTATTGGAAATGTCACAAAATACACATATATGTCTGTAACTCGTTATAAGTTTTCTTCTTTTCGATATCGGAAAGAAGTGGGAGTTCTTTACTACAATGTCATACTCGTTATGTCCATCGCGCACTCTTACGCCTCCTTGAACTCCAAAGCCCTTCATGGTGAACTTCATCTTGCCTCGAGAATTTCATCCGTTCCAAAGTAGAGAAAAGGGAGAAGTAAAATAACGTCTATCATGTCTTCGTGTCCTGTAACATTGATGAGTTCCGGCCAAAGTAAATTCAGCCTCTCTTCTTGACGAAAATAAAGGTGTAGAATTTTTATCACATCAAATTCCATGAATTCCTTAAAAATTTTACAAAATCTTTTAAAAGTCAGAAAAATCATATTGAAATTCTGGAGATTGAATTTGCATTTATAAATCATTTTAGTGAAACGTAAATAAATGTTAAGGATCTTAACTTTTACCATTGCATTATCTCTAGGAATAAAGCATGACTAAGCTAGTATTGAGGATAAATCGAGGGCTAGCAGAGCGTATAAAATAGTTTCCTTTCTACCTTATTATTTAAAGTCAACGTCGATGGCCCCAGGACGGGTAGGACTAGGTAGCTACCTGGAGAGGGAAAACAAAAGGCCTACGATATCTTTGACTGCACCCTTATATACCCCTCAGGCAGTACTCCTCTCTTAAGGCCTCCATTGTTCATTTTCCTGAGGGCTCGTTCGTCCGGGCCGTCGAGCCTTTTAAACGCTTGAACGATTCACAGATAATTCCCGATGCGCTCTTTTCACCCAAGGTTGGCTCCCGTCTGGCATTTCCTCATTTCTTTCCTTCATGCAAAAGAATACTGCATCCTCCTATCGGTTTTTTATTGCATCTTCAATCTTCAGTCCTATACCCACCAAAGGCTTCTTTTGCTCTCACCTTTTTCAGTCCCTCTTCCCTCTTTCCACAGAATTATGCTTTGCATGGATCATCTTTACAGAGGGGCCGATAAGTTAGTTTCCATAAAGTTTCCTTCCGATATATTTTTGACAGAGGCCTATGTTCTTTTATTTTAGTGTTTTGCTCAAACTCATTGCTAAAAAATACCATTTTTCGAACATCTTTTTGCCGAAAAATCAAAATTACTGATGAGAAAAAATAACGACAAAATAATTCCCAAAAGTAAAAAAATACTCTAAAAAAAAGTTTTGAAAAAGAAATTTTATTGAAAAATTGTGGAAAAATTTTCGGGAATTGTTTTTTCGGTAGTTTATTGCATTCGGGATTTTGATTTTTTGGGAAAAATTGGGATCTTCTTCTCCCAATAGTATTCCTGAAAAATATTGCTCCACTTTTGCCTCGCAGTTCTCGTATATTAATTTTAAACCCTAACATAATCCCTTTTCTATTTTGGTAGGTGCGCGGAGAAAAATGAGTTGTCAGCCGAAAGAATATTCGTGTAAGTATTGCGTCCACAACAAATTTTTAGCGAATATGATTGCAGATATGCACCCATTAACAATAAATTGTTGTAAAGAATGCAATAATTGTTGTAAGCTTGACAACAATTGTTGTTGAACAACAATTCATTTTTCTCCGAATAGATGCTAGATTGTTTAGAAATAATCACTATCTTCATTAGATGATCACCTTTAAGTAAGGAAACTTTCTATTCTTCTCAGCACTCCATTATGGGTTTTTTTTTATTTAATTATCTAACTTGTCTATAGACTCAATTGTCTTGAATAAATTAAGAATCTGGTGGATTACATTGTGTCTCTTAATTTAAAAATATTGTGATTTTGATCATTATCATTATGCTAAATCCTCTTTTTCTCAATAGTCATAATAAATATCAGATTAATAAGATACAATTACTGAGATCGCTCAGATTTTTAAATCGCTGCTCAAGATGGATGAAATAATATTATGCATTCAATCTATTTGGAGTAAATGAGGGATCCATTTTTCCCCACAGATTATAAGTAATGAGTCGGCTTACAGACAAAAATATATGAATCCTTTAAAAAGAAAAACAATTCTACGATCAGAATTTACTGAAATTGTAATAATGCATATTTATAAACTCTATTACAATAATTACTTCTTATTCATGGCTTTGAACAACATGGTGAAAATTTTTCAAAATTCATTTTTCAAAGAATTTTCTTTTCATATTTCAGATAAGGATTCAAATCCCATAGAGGCTTTACCGACCTGCAATCACGCGTTGACAATCTGCCAACGCGAAAAATCCTGCACCAAATTGTTTGAAGATTTCAAAACCTACTGCAAAGCCAGAGATGGGAAATGTAGAATAGAAAATCGGTAAGTTCTTTGAAAAGATATTTATTTTCTCTTAAAATGTTTGTATCCTTTCATTTTACAGTCAAGTGACTCGTATAACTTGATTCTTAAAGTTCTCTATACAAAGAAGGATATGAATACAATTATGCATAAAATTGTTAAAACAATGGAAACTGGAGATAATGAATGCTGTCGTATATTTCAGTGAGCCTTTCAGTACAATATCTTTTAAACTCAAGTGTTTAGAATGAAAACAGTTCGTTACAGCTCATGAAACTCAGTTAGAGGTACACCGAAAGCTTTATCATAGGACTTCTTGTTTTTCTACTTGTTTTTTTTTTTTTTCTCATTTTTTTTGCTTTACACGGCATGAATAAGCGGATATAACCAGAACGGGATATAGCTCCACTCTCTGCTTGCTAACTCTCGTTGAACTTGTTCTGAATTTTATTTGAAACGATGTGGATAGAAAAGCGCAAAAGCGTTTTGATTCTCCCTCCCCCCTCCCACCTGTTTCGATGTCGTCAAACACTCATGTTTCATTCGCGTACTAATTTCGGGTGTGAATTCAGCTTAACTGTCATCCCGATGTCGAGGAAATGCGTAGCGCTAAAACAATCTGACAAACGCGAAAACTGCATCAACGCTGCACGATTTTGCACTAATTGTTTCCTCTAGCTCGACGAACTCGCCCGTACAATACGAGGGTGATTAGTGAAACTCCATGTTCGAAATCAGCTGAACTCAAAGTTACATGTTACCTATATTTCTCTGAAAAAATTTTTTTAGACTTCTCACCTAGAGGAAAAAACCATTCAATTTTGATTGATGAAAAGTTTTGGATAAGGCTTATTTTTAAAGGATTTTGTGAATTTGATGAGGTTTCTAATAATTAATAGATAAAACAGATTAATAGTAATAGATTTGTGATTATTGCTTTGAGCGTCATGGACAAGCAGTAATGCAAACAAATCCCACCGCTGTCACCAGTGTGACGCAGTCATTGAGATTCCTCCACAGGAGTAATTCTCGTTAATTCGTGTTCGAGGAATTCAAATTGTTAGCATTCTGAACCACATGCTTACATTTAAATAACAAACTGTAACTTGTGCAATGCAAAGTTCTTTTGTTAAGTATAGTATATGTATAATCTTCCAATTTGATAAATCCTTTGAATTTTGATTGTCAAATCCATTGCAGAGCAATTTCAACGAGTATTATTATCCTTGACAGAAATTGCTTTGAAAAACCGAGATGTTTTCAAGGAGTATAGTCAAAAATAAGTATATAATAGAGAAATAAGGTAAAAGTCTCATATCTGGAGGTAAATTCCTACTTTAAACGAATTTACCCGCAGCAAGATGCAGAAACGGAGACATTATTATCCGTTTGTACTGCCACATTTTTCTTTTACTCTTATCTCGTCTATTATCAATTTTACTGTCAGACAAAGGAAAAAAAACAAAGTAAATATAAATAATTTTTTACAGTATATTATAGTTCATTAAGTTAAAATTCTATACAACTTTCTTTGATTAATTGGTAAAAAAATCATGCGACTTTTTTCCTTTATGTATTTTCTCTTTTGTTTTGTTGATACGGAAATATGTGTTTCCGGAAAAATTACTGAGATCTGGGACAAGGACTTCTTTTGTTTGAAGAATTTTACCTCTCGCTCAAGATCGGTGAAAATTCAAGTGCAATTTCGCAACGTTTTCTGCACGCAGGGCTACAAAGCCGCGAATAGAAGTACTTCGTCATTTCCGGTAAGTTTTGAACTCGTTACCACTTTACTCGACCGGTGAGAGCATTCTCTTCCAATTTGCGCGATCCTTCCGTTGTTTTAATTCCCGTGGTCGGTAAGGCTGGTTCTTTTTTTTCTCATTTTTCCATTTTTCTCATTTTCCTCGACTCCGCGAATTCACTGACACGGAAGAGTCCACCCCATTTTTGAAATAAGATAAATTTATTGGTCACTTTTCAAGTGGAAGAATTTATCGCTCGTTTCGGTTCTTTCTTTCTAATAGAGCAGAAGATCAGAAATCACATAATGAGACCATCAAATCTGAGAAAATCAAGTCTGAGAAAGTACTTCCCTTTTTGCCTATGAAAGGAAAAATCAAATAAATGAATATAAATATAAATAAATATGAATACAGCTCCAAATCCAAGGCTTATTTAGCTTTATTAAAGGATGACATTTTCGCAGAATGTAGATTTGTAGATGTCACATATTACTAAAAAATATGATGTGCTGCTGAGCAATCTTTCAATCAATTCGGCATTGAAACGATTGGAGTTCGGGTTGCAAATCCGAATGCTAATGCCCACTACCACGTAACCGCAGATCAGCAAACAACCCGAGCATAAATCAGGATGGTTAACGGTCCCTATTTTGCTATGGAAAACCACTGAAAAAGCAATCAGTCGAAAAGCCTCGTCTGCGGTGCTCAATTCAAATCCTTTCCATCAATATTTTGAAATGAATTACATTAATCACATAATAATATTAATAATCCAGAAATTAATAATTGAAAAGCTTGCATTGTTAGAAAATTGCATTAGTTAGAAAATTCTGAAGATTTTTAATCTCTTGGCCTGATCCCCGGTAGAAAAAGAATGATCTAGATTTTAAATTTTAGAAAAAATTGCAGCCTGTTTGTTCACAAGAAATATAATACAAAGTCAAAAAATCCCTTAAATTAGAAAAGAACTTAAAATAAAAAATATTGGCTGCAAAAGTTCCAAGAGAAAATGTACAAAGGAAAGGGCTTAACTTTCTTTCATTTATCGCTTTGAGCGTAACATAATATACTTTATTTTGCAAAAAATATAATAATACGATTTTAAGTAAGTAAGATTTTAAGTTTCTTTCACTAAAGGAGAAATCTTAAGTGTAATCTTGTTGTTGTAATTTCAATTTAAAAAAAAGTTTGCAAAGTTCCCGAAACTCAACATATTCTTAAATCCAATAAATCCCAATAACAAATTGCGTTTAAAAATATAACATAACAGAATTTTAATTTGTATTCGCAACAAAACTGCTGATTATCGCATTATGCTTTTTCGAATTATGGATACATAGGTCGATCTGTGTTTAAGTTGAGGGAAAACAGATGATAATGAGAGAGCGACAAATAAAATAATGAAAATGGCTGAATATCATAGATTGCTGTGGAGGTTACCTACACAAATATAGATCAAGAGAAACAGAGATGAAAGGCAGGTTAAAGTGTTGTATACATATATACCCAAGCTAACGAAGTTAGGTAAGAGGGTTTGGGGATGGATTGACGCGATAGGTTGAAGAGGGGGCGTGGGGGGCGAGTAGTACATGGACCGCAGAATTTCTGCCCCTCTTTGAACGGAAAGCAGAATTCAAGGGGCAGAAATGCTGCATTATGCATATAAAAGGAAGTAAATGACGATAATTCCACGTCATGTTTCCTTCACAAAGAGAATCCACCCTTTCTTAGTTTTAATAAATGCTATATATCAAGTCTTATAATCAGGAAATCTCAAAGAATAGAGAATGTGCTTAAAACTTTAATTTCATAAGAAAAGTTCAATCTGTCTTCAATGCATTAACTAAAGTGTTACAAATATTTTTGCTTTTTGAAATTGTTCCATGAAAGATATTGCTCAAGTTTGTGAAAATTGTTAAGTAAATAAACGTAATAGTCCTCAAGTATTTTTAGGAATTCAAGTCTTTTGAGTGGAAGAAATAATCTAGAATCTGATAGAAATGTGGCAACCACTTGAATAAGTGGTTGTAAGGAAGAAAAAAGATATGTCAATATCGTAATGAGAGCTCAGCAATATACACGTAAAGTAATGAGTACATATGTATGTTTCGAGTGAAAAAAGTAGAGTAGCAATTTGACTTAGTACATTATTATCTTCCCACAATCCCGCATTACGTTGCAAATGCAATGTAACCAATTCCTAACAGCAAACAACCGTGCCAAGAATCTATAGAAAATTTTCTGCGAAAAGATAGTGTCTTAGGGTGCAAATTCATTTCCAGGAAATACGTATATACCATCTTCAGTTACTCGATAAATTCGATTTCCTTAACACTGTTTCGTGGCACACATATGCAAATGTGCAAAGTCTAGTACTCGTTGAAATTTTAAGTATTTATTATTATTGGCGATCGAAAACGATCGAAAGTTTGAAAAGTATTGTAATTATGTAATTTTTATTTAAAAAACAAAATTGGTGTAACTTTATAGCTTTCATGTGATTTTTTGCAATTTATAGTGACTAGCAACACCTAACTTTGATTAAGCATTCGAGGCAGATAATCAATCTCGACCACTTAAAGACGGCTATTCGTCTTATACATATCAAGGGAGTTGGCGCTCTGCTCTCTTTGAAGATTAAGGAAATTGATATTAATTGGCGCGATGAGCTGCGTCAGGGTTAGCATATCACTAACATGAGTTTCCAGGCTTAACTACCCACTTATGTACACGATGCCATTAACTTTAAATCCCGCGAGCATAAGATTCAGGTAGCTGTAACTTTGTCGAAATAGTTTTGAATTAATGTGTTTCCTCAAAACTTAAATTGAAATTGAAATGATGATCGACAATTTTTGGCGTTGACAAACTAAATCGTTTGAAGCGTTCAGATTAATCATTTGAAATATCGCTGAGGCGAATACACTATAATATACGCTCCAGAGTAAGTGGGTCAATAATAAATCGCTGTTCAGCGGTACGTGTCCTGTGTACACATGGCACATAGAATCTAGAATTCATGGATTTGAATTTTATTTAAACCAAGTTCCAGTTCAATTCGTAAATTTTCTTCTGTTGAGAGCACTGTTTAAAGGATAGATTCAAAATCGTTTCCTTAGAGTTTAAATCTGGTTTAAAAGAAAACTCATTACATTTCAACTAATAATCTCAAAATTCAAGATCACATGTGCTTATAATGTTCATATGCAATTTGGAATTCGAGCATGGCTGCACTAGTTAATAAAAGCAAGTTAAACTCTACGTATTTACTGAATTTGCTCAATTATTTGGTTATTATTATAGAACATACACTTGTGATCTGTTTACTTTGTTGGTTTATTGAATTGATAATCAAGTGAGTCTAACTACATTTACTGATTAAATTTAAGACTATGGAAATTGAATATCTCCCTAAACGCTCGTCACATATCGATTAGTGTTCTATTATTACAAACTACATATATCTAGATACATACATATATATGTCCAGATGATTGGATAAATATAAAGATTTGAGCTTAGTAGTAAAATTGACCTTTACTTCTTCAGAGAAGGGTCTTTATTTTCTTTGAACTTTCAAGTTTGCAGTCAACAGTAGAATTTCAAAGATACCTTGACTTTCATCCTTAGAATTTGTAGGGAAAGCACGATCTGCAGCATGTTGTACTTACAAATTGCACGGTAATTCATTGACTCACTTCCCTTCTTTTCTATTTCTATTGCCCTCTTTCTTCTTTTATGCCACGCAAACTTTTAATCCCTTGAATAACATTGTTCCGTGTAAATACACTATAGATTAGATTTTATTCACCCGAATTTCTTTTCTACAATTTTTAACTACAATTAAACTTACGTGACCAATTTAATCCTCTAATCCAATTTAAACCTAATTAATCCTCTGCTAATAATGCAATAACTCTCCAAAAATATTGAAATTTTGGAACAGTTTCTAGATTCTTAGTATCAAGAGTTAGGCATTGTAACTATTGTTATGTTTAATCTAGATGAGAAGAAGCATTAAATGAGTTGTACGTAAGGTAACTATGACTCTTATAGTATCGAATGTGGAAAGCGGAAGGGATTTCCTGGAGTTACTTTGAGTACCTTGAACTGGTTTTATCGACTTCCTACGACTTTGGTTGTCGGTTACGAGTTCGACCATCGATCGTCGACCAAGATAGCTTCGTCGAATTAATGAAGGAAATTCCAGTTTGTCGACGGTGAAACGTGATTAGCTCACTGGAGCGACGTTATTTCACGAATTTCGTACTGATGGTTTATTTAAAGCCCAGGAGCATGAACTCACTCCCACTGCAAAAAAAAAACTCTTCGTATAAAACTAAGAATAAGTAATCTGGTATAACGATTTTTTATTCTTTTTAGATATAGGGAAATTTAATTTCAATTTTTAACTTTCAATATCAAGCGAATTTAATTAGAATCCTGTGTATTCACATTTTTCAATGATGAAAAGTATTGATTTCTACTTACAAAAATCATTGAAATATTTATGACGAATGGTGAGCATTTTTATACCTGGAATAAATGTCATCGACTATTTTTATTGACTATATTAATTAAACTTAAATTTAATACTTAGTAAAAGACGAAGAATTTATTCAAAGAGAAAATGTATGTAATGCCAAGAGGAATGGAAATCAGTTTAACGAAAATTTAATTATTTTTGCTTTCACAAGGTATTTCTTCTGGGGATTATTCGAGACTAGTGAGAGTGATGCAATTCCTGTGGAAAAGGGTGTAAGTGGATTTGGGTGTGGGGAAGGTGGAGCAGTGAATAGTAAATCGTTGACGTGAATCAGGAAGTGCTGATTTGAAGCAATGTCGAAGCAATGTCGACAACACTTTTGTTGGGGTACCAAAGTAGAGAGGGTTAGCGAGGACCGGGGCGGTTCTTTGCAACCGGAAACAATTCTCACATCCACCCAGTGGACTCGCAAACCTTCTACTGGAACTCTCCTACTATTCCTAGAAAATTCGATTGTCTGCATCAATCGAAAACTTGAAAGAATTGCTGTTATTAGAAAAACACTTCGTTACTCCTGATTTATTTTGTGAAACAAAATCTGTATTTGTAAAATTGCCTGCCTTAAACAGAAAGTAACGCTATATTGTTGAGAGAAAATTTAGAGTTCATAGCTAATGGAGGTTTAGCGTGAGAAAGAAGAGACTACATAATATATTTTAACATATGTAAATCCTCTTTATAGAGGGGATCTCGGTTGGAGCTACTTTGCAGTAAATAGTGACTAAGTGCTTTAAATGTGAATTCACAGAATTGGGATAGTGTTGCCTTAATATTAAATTATTTACTAACCCGGTTTGATAAAACCTCTATGTTATATAAAAGCAGATCAAAAAGATAATTGACATTTGATGAAGCATCGTAAATGCATAATTAGCCCCATCAAATCATTTATTATATTATTTCAGAATAACAATCAGTTTGTAGCAATACAATTAATCGCATTATTAATCATTCTATGAATTATGTATTGAACTGCTAGAAATATATAAGCATAATAGATGTTAACTAATTCATAATGTTGGTTTAAATAATATTGATATTAAAAACTGATTATCAACTTTACTTTGAATCTAAAAATCAACTTGGATTTGGAGCATTGCTTGCCAGTTGAGGAATTCTAGTTTACGCTCTTTTATATATATTCGAATTTCTTGGAAATATATATGTGGTATAGGTATTCATGACAGTTTTGCACACTTAAACAGCACAATATAGAGTAAAATCAAAGATTTGAATGTTTCTTTCTTCAAGCTTGAAATCGGATTAAATTTCTGTAGATAGTTTCGTATTACATAATCGAATCTAAGATAGATTATACTCTCTCTACGTGTACGTAATAATAGGTATATTATGCTTTCTCGTTTGATGATTTCCCTCGATAGCTATACTGGTTATCCGATAATCCTTATTACAATCCGGCTAGTCTCCGTCTTGATTTACATTTTCCAGTTCTGATCGTAGCGCACTATTATAAGATTATATATATATATATATATATATATATATATGTACATGATCATGCAAATATGCCTTAAACCAATACAAGCTTCGATTTCCTTAAGATGTGACACGCTTACATTTTTGAGATAAGCAAATCTAAATCCAAATCTAAAAACCTTTGAAATAACTGATTTCTTCTTTCTTCATAATAAACTTGAAAATAAGTGCATACATAGCTGCAACATATCAAGAATAATACAATCTTCTGAAGAATTTATAACTTTACATTTTGCATTACTAGTTTTTGCATTCCTTCTGCTAAAGGGATTGGATATTTTCGATATATATGATGACATCACTTTTTTAAATTGGCTAAGATTAGGAATAAAATAAAGTTAGGTATTTAGGACGTGTAAAAATAGGCTGTTAGGACTTTGCTAAAGTACGGCAATTGTAAGAGTAAAATGCAAGTAGGTACCAAATAGCGGTGTAAATGATTATTTTTTCTTTTTTTTTTGGCTTCTATGGAATGTAGCACGCCTCTGCGAGTCAGCTTTTCGCAGTATTTCTTCTTTCTCATTTCTTCTCTCTTTCTTTCCGAGATGCATGTAGGGTCGGAAAAAGAATGAAGCACGAAGAAAAAGAATGAAGCACGAGGAAAAAAATGAAGCTCGGGGAAAAAAATCAGGTCGGTTGCTTTCTCGAGGTTTTTCATTCAGCGTGAAATTGGGCCGAACGCTTTCATTGAAACCGTAGCGGGAAATTTCAAAAATGTTCTACTCTCCAGTTTCTCTAGTTCTCCTGGTTTCATCGATTCTTCGTCTCTTTATGTACAATCGAGTCTAACAAATTCTCTTAAGATCAGCATTATTTGTCGCTTGGTTCGAAGTAATTTTCAATTTCCGGTACTGTATCTATTTCAGTCTATTATAATTAAACTGACCTGCTTTCCTTATAATTTTTAGCTGATTCTACTATTAAATATGCTACTTGTATGTGTCAGTTAGACATGTGGCATGAATTTTAAAATAATCATTTTTAAGATTAAATTTTTAAATTTAGTGTGAGATTTTTGAAACATTTCGGTAGAGTCCTGATTTTATCAGTATTTTATGAGTTTAAAAACGTAAGTATGATCTCACATTTTATACTTTCCTTTTATAGCTATGCAAATTTCGTTAAATTCAAGTTGTCTCTTGGAAATACCTTACAATATTAAATTGTAACTTAAAATTGCACGATCTGCATTTCTATAATTGAAATAGATCATCCAATTTATATATAGTAGAAAATAAATGTCAAAAGATAGATGATTCGTGGAAAAAACAGTGCGTTGAATAACAAATCTCGAATTTCAAGGCGAGGACACGCCAGAATCCTGGATTAAGTGTAGCACCTAAACTAAGGCAGGACAAGGGGACACGTAATTAAGCTAGGCAGATAAACACGCAATTACACGACGTCGACGAGGAAACGGCGAAACATACGAACAGTGGAATAGTCGTTTGACTTTTATAATCGAGTTAGTTACAGCGAAGGCCGGTATTTTCGGACCTTTGATTTCGTGCCTCGCGTGATGATGTTGGATTTAACTGCTTTTACAAATTTCGCTTCATTTGAATTTACATGTTTTCGATTGGAAAAGTTTATTTAAAAAGAATGGAGATGAATTTATTACAGAAATCTTTTCACTTCTCAAATTAACGTTCTTTATATAGTTAAAGTTCTTTATATTAGTTAAAGTTCTTTATATAGTTAAAGAATATGTTGCCTTCACATTTTAAAATTGCGAGAATCTATTTTCCATATAATTACTATACCTCTTTTTTATAATCGTATATTTTATAATTTTTTGTTTTCAGAAAATCGCTTTTCCAGTTCTAAAATCTTAAATTCAGCTCATAAACTGAAGATTATGTTAACTTTATTCTTTTATAACGATACCTCGATGTTCGTGCATTATTCTAGCGAGAAACTAGATGAAACGTTCCTGCTCAGTGCGCCCGATGTGAGGCGTGACAAAACTTATCGCGCAAGCCATGCGAAATTCTCTCACGCGTGCACAGTTGTACATTCATGCAGCTAGAGAGGCAACACGCGCACTATATTAATACTGAGTAAAAATGCACTTCAGTCGCTTGAAATGACAGCCAGATTCATTATATTTATTTTAGTTTCTTCTCGCATTCAAATAAACTTTGAGTGACGAACGTATACCAATTCAGAACCCTATGTTTTAGAATGTATTCCTCTCAATACTATAATACATACACAATTATACACTTCTCCCCGTGAATTTCTCCATTAGGGTGCCACGTGTTTTTCGGTGATTGAAATTATAAATTAATGCAAATCGAATTGGGCTGAAAGCATCATCCGTTCGAATCGCCCCCTTTTCCAATTTATTCTTTTTTTTTGCATAGCTCAAATTCCAAAACTTTTAAATGGGGAATTGAAATGGAAATTTATTCGATGCTGGCGAATCCAGGTTAATTTTCCGTGCAGTGTCTACAATAAGAAATCGATTTCAAGCCCCCAAGAGAAGAAAAATCTGTATAATAGTTCAATTTTGCGGAATTAAGAAATGTGGAGAGCGTAATTGATGAAGATCATTATATGAAATCGGGTTTTTCGTAAGTGAGGGAACAAATATTTTATGGAAACATGTAATTTTTAGTCAGTTAGATTAATGAGAAATTATTGAAGTATTTATTAACTATTTGTAAAGGTAATTGAGAGTTAGTTCATGTCTGACTGATTTCAACTTTAACTACTTTCTGACCACCGTCGGTTCTCTACTACTTATAGTTGGCGCGTTTACTGATTCTTAGTAGGTATATTTATCTAAATTATTTACATTTTTTTACTCTCGAATTTATTTAATAATAATATGAAAATTACAAAATGCATTTTACGTTTATTAAAAATTTTAATCTCGAAACTTATATCTTAACTTATCGATAATATCAAGGGGTAATTCCATGCACACTTCTGTGCAAATGACAGTCGAAACTCCTACAATAGATAAATTGACCTTTTCTTCAATTGTGTTTTTATGAGAATGGAAAACAAAGAACCTTTTTTTGAGACATCTGCGTTTGAAGCTTATTCAAATATAAAAGCTCTTTAAGCGCTTTCACTTAAAATAGTATCCTTATCAGACTGAATATTTATATAATTATATTTATTTATATATACCCGTAAAAATTAAAATGTCCTGAAATTAAACAGAAACAGAATGCTTTAAGTAATTTTTTTGAGAAATTGCGTGTTTACTGAAATGAGATTGAAACAATGCAGAAGTTTATCTAAAAGGCTTTCAAGTTTGATCAGGCTTTGGAAGTTAATATTGTAATGGCCATTCGCCTCCGATAGACCTGTTTCCCCAAAAGCTCTCTCCGACACACAGATAAGTGTGGAAGATAGGTAAATAGATGAGAACCTAAGCGTGTGATGTTGTGATATGTGTTAGTTCGATTCCTTCAATGAATGGACATTACGCTCACTCAAATATGAACAAAGCTGTGCGTTAGAGATTTGAAGATCGATATTCTGATCGATAGCCTATAGAAATGTGTGCACTCGTATCCGAATTCCTCGCACTACGTTCGATGGTGGCTCGGGCCAAAAACCACGCTAGTCTCTCGTAAATTCTTTGCTCTGCACCATTCGGTTTCCAAATTATGGTTCCAATCGTCTCGCATCTCTGCGCATTATCTTTCGCTCGAATATCACTTCCAGAATTGGAATTATCATAGTGAACCTACTCTACAATTTCGTGAACTATTTGTTTGTCGATTTGATAAACTTGAATCAAATTCAAACACTGGAGAAAGTAGATAATAATGACAAGTGATCCGCAAGCTTGATTTCAGTTTCGCAATAAACATTAAACTAAAATTTAAACTGGAAGAGACTCCTCTTATCAACACCAATACAGTAAAAATTTTCTTTTGCATAATTGCCTTTTAATTTGCATTTTATCATTTGGATAATGAAAAAGATATAAAAGTGACATATTATACATATCAACCACAATTTAATTTAATGTCAGATTAATGCTGCTGACAAGAGTGAATCAAATTTTATGAAACCACATTATATGTATTGTTTAGCAAAGTATAATGAGAAATTATTCGATAATTTAATTAACATTTAATTAGCTGTTCAGCGTACGACTAACAATCAAAATGTAGTAATTTCCAGCAAAAGAAACCTGTACAGGAATAATTGATATGCCACACAATAGAAAATTTGATTCGCTCAATATACAGTTCTAAGTACGTGAAACCACCATTACGAAAATAATTCGAGAGGAGATAACCTATTTAAATAATAAAATCTTGATAACCACTCTAAAATCGATATTTTCCATTTCTCCAAATGCTCTACTTTTCCCCCGATTAGACTAAACTTTTATTCTTTTATGTTTCCTATCTAAAAAAATCATCTTCCATTCGAATAAATATATCCCCTCAAACCTCAACCGCCTAATAACATATCCTCTAGCTTTCCCGTTTCATCACACGAATCAGCTGAATAAGAGCGATACCATGTTCCGATAACAAAAGGATCCACCGATTCCAACTATAATGGACACAGATAATCTCATTCCCTCTAAATCTGAGTTGAAACTTCTTGCGAGGGTTCGCAAGGAACTGCGGAGTCTCGACCAAGTCTGGAGTGTCGGCACAGCACGAGATTGTCCAAGAGAAGAGGGGTTCGTGTGTTGGCGCATATACCGAGTAGAAAATCTGGGGTATCTCTTTGCTTGGACGATGTGTGTGCCAATCTTCACAGACGCAGAGGGGGTGGGTTTCGGGACGAAGTGAGAGGGCTCGGAATCGTAGATTTAAACCGTGTCTTATCGCGAGGGAGTTGTAGCCAGGAGGCAAGTGAGCTTTACACAGAGCCTCGTCCAAGCTCGGGAAAGCTCGGCCCAAAACCGACAAGACTTTGTTCTGCGCTTTAAAAACATGCAGCGAGCGTCCAATACGAATCGAACGCATCCTGCTATTTCGCTACCTTATTCCCTGACTGCCTGAATGCCTGAAGGCTTGAATGCCCGGCAGGCTGGGTGGCGGACACTGCATTGCAGTACATCTGTATCCGTGTGATGCCCGCGTTGTGTGCTGTTCTTCGTGCGTCGCGCTTCAGGGAGGGAGGGAGCACGTCCCCGTAGACAGTAGAGAGTGAGAGAAAGAGAGATGATGCACAAGAAGCTATGAGTTGAGAGGGGATTGGAAAAGGGGGTAGAAGGTGTCAGAGAAAAAGGAAGAAAAGTCGAGTCAGAAGAGGTCGAAAGAGTCGGGCGGAAAATATGATTGGAACTTCTGGATCGGCGATGATGCGAGAGAAGTTGGCACTACGAGGCAGGTTTGTGGTACAAAAATTGTAGAGTGCTCTCTCAAGAAGATTCACGTCTAGAGTATGTGACAGCTTGAATGTCAAAATAATTCGAGAGACTGGTTTTGATCGGGAAATAAGATTTGATGAAGTTAAAGCACTGAAGCAAAGCTGAATCCTTCGAGACTTGGAAACATCTAAGAATTTTCCAAATGAAAAACTTAATTTTGATTGGAAATAAATAAAATCGCATATGCAACGTAATCTCCTTAATATTCAGAGCAATGGCAGATGTGAAGAGATGTAAAGGCACGATTTGGCAATTACTCGATAACATTGATTTTGAAGCTGCGGTGTTCGGAATATCGACGTAGCCATAAAGTCTGACGGATACCAATCTTCGATTCCGAGACGTGCTCAGAAGCAATCCAAACGTCGCGCGAATTCGACGACTATAGGACAGAGATTCAACGGTGAAAGCTTCTGAGATCCAAATCCGTTTAAAGTGATTCAAGTCGCGCAAGTCTTCGTAGGTGAAGACGCTGAAATCACCCTTAAACGTCGTAAACCTATAGAATCCGATTCCCAATCTTCTTTCCTCTGGCAGCCTTTTCCGTACTCGTCGGCTGTGTAAACCACATTGTCGTACCCTTCTCCTCTTTCACAACTTCCATCTGCCACCCCAGTGTCGTCGCGCATTTTCCTCGACGAATCTGCACCATTATCCTATCGCAAAAGTGCAATACGACATAACGCAAGTCACATAAGCCGTTTATCTCAGTGACAGATTTAAGTTTTAGTTTCTATTCAATATACACTTACTAAAAAAAATTCCTTCAACTAGAGACTCCAATTCTAGAAATATTTACAGAATTTAATTAAGTGAAGCAGGTATTGAATTTCCGTTGCTCAACGATTCGAAACTAGATAGAAATTTACTTGAAAAGTAGTTTTCCATGGGATTTTAATGATTGAGAGTTCGAGTTCCGAATCGGTTTCCCATTAAGAAGTTGTCACAATGAAACAATTAATCAATGAGTATGAACTAAGCTTGGTAAAGCTTGGAAAGTTTCTCTTCTGGCCTTGTTGCCGAGTTGGAAAACATTTAATAAAATTTACATTTTTAAATGAAAATTTAAGCTCGATGTTTCTAGAAAAATTGACACCCTATATGAATACAATTAGCATCTATTCAAACTTTTTCCTCGCGTCTCTGTAAGAGTTTCTTCTGCTTTTATGAGAAAACCGCGTTATTTCCTGCAATTGATACATTCTGCTATCCGTAGAGCTTTCCCATTAACAATAAGGATATGGAAGAATGCAACCGCAAGGATGGCATAAAAGAACCTTGTCGTTAAACGGTTGGGGCAAGAGGCCGACGTTTCATACATAAATCTTGAGAAAAACACGCATCGCAAAATTGCTGTGAGGCCATGCAGCCGCCGCTCCGGAAAATTTCCACTCATACCGTTGGGTATTCGTATCATATACGCGTCTAAAACTTGGAATGAATAGGAGACTGGATGGCGAGGTTTCCTACAATATCCGCGCGTAGACATTACCCGACAATATAACTGCGCGCCTTTAATAACACCGTGGTTACCAATATAGTCTCCTACTAGCGCATTTCAGGGTTGTTAAGCAACCACGTACTTTAATGCAATTCCCATTCCCATGTATACATGCATTCATGGTTCGTTACTTTATAATAAATAGTGGTTTATTTCAGAGCTATTCATTCGATATTATGACAGATTCTGCGTCTCTCTCTCATATTCGTGCAATTGTAAATTTTCTAATATATTTGATGTGCTTAATTATGAAATTATTCTAATTTACTCTAGTATTGTTTATGTTGGCAACAATTTGAGTAGCTTTCGGTCTTCATGATACCATAGTAGAGCTCAAACACAAACTATCATATAGCAAACCATTTGAAGGAGTTCCTGCGGTCCTTGCTGCTTTTCCAGAGCCGTAGGACCTCACTAGAACCCTATCAAAATTCCTGTACGGGACGAGTTTCAATAGATTGTTTCAATAGATTTCATTTAATTGAGAGCCTTATACCAATTGCTAAATTCAATTGGCAATCACTCTATTCCACAAAGGACATAGCATTTCGCAATGATGATTTCATTCGACGCGAAACTGTCCTACACATGCACATAAGCTGCAGATGTAGTAACAATATGCAATCCCAGTCACTATGTAGAACCTGGTTCTAATTAACCCTTTGTTGAACGAGACTGTGTTGATCGTTCTATGTCTCCCGCTCTGTCCTTCGGGACGACGGAGGCTGTATCTACATATGTACGTTTGACGTCTTTTCATATCAACTGTTTGTCTAAAGTCATATCTGTTTGCCTCAAGTCGTATCTCCCAACTTTGCGAACTTATACATCTATTATAGCTATAAAGTTATAATAGTGTAAAACTATTTAGACTATGTGAATTTTTTTTTAAATAAACGAGATATAACATGCTAATAACTTTACTTTATCCGAAAAACATTCTATTACTGAGGCAGTTACCATGTGACTGCTTTTAGATTAGCTTTTTCCACATTCTCTGACTGCATTTATTTACCCAGACGAGATCAAAGTTCTTCTAAATTTTACGCTGAATAAGTTCAGTTTAATATTTTACTCGAGGGTAGGTTGTTAAAAATGTTCGCTGAGATCATTGGAGAGGAACTTGTACCACCATATGACAAATAATTTTATAATTTTTACAGGAAAGGAGTGTGAGAGAAAAATATGAAATATCGAGTGGGTTACAACCATTCATTAATCTTAATCTGCCTCTCTGATAAGAAAATTGTAATCATATTGTGGCGTATTAAAAATGACAGTGTAATTTTGTGCACATCGCATGTTGTGCATCGAATTCACTTATGTTGTATAATCGAGTGAGGCCTGTGTTTGTACTTGACTATTCTATTTGTATCCATTATGTATGTATTTGCTGTAGAGCAGACATTTGTAGGTGTCTATCTTCCTTTGCGAGCTAAGTCAATGTTCATTATTTCTCCGTATTTGCGAGAATTTTTCAGTTCGTGTATATAAAAGTGGGAGATGTAAGTTGGGTAAATATAAGCGCGCAATCGCGTCGGACGTTCTGTAGTTGGCACAAAGGGAAAGGAAATGTGTGTGAGGATTTGAGGAAACACGAAACATCCAACTATGTTACTGACGAAGTCAGTTGAAGAAAGTTTTCTTCCTTTTTCAGTTTTCTTCTTATGTATATTCCTTATTTTCTTCTTTTTTCTGAGCCTACATCTTCACTTTCTCGTCAATGCTCCGCAGAAGTCGCAAAGCGGAAAAATTTGCCTCTTTCGTTTCTATTTACTGACTGTTCAAAAGAATTCCCAAACAATGAAACCTGAAATGGAGGCACGCGTACAGCGTCGAGACAAAGTAATGGATTTCTAAAGTCTTATTTCGATTGGAAATATCGAGAAATCTTTCTCACAAAGTCTTTACTTTTCAGATAGAAACGCTCCAAGTTATGATTGAGCTTTGGAAATTCTTTAGAACCCGACATATGTTGTTTTTTTGTAAAAAGCATACCGTAATTTGCATAACACAGAAAGAAAGTTTTTAGCAATTTATGCTATTTTGGTATTCATGGCTTGGTATAGTTATACTACTGTTGTAAATTCCTATATTTTGTTTTATTTGGAAAAGTTTGAATTCCTGTTTATTGATTTTTGAAAGAACTGGATAAGTTTTAATCTAAAAATCGAAGAATCTGAAAAACTAAAATCTCTGAAAAGTTTGTAAAAGTAGGGAGATAAAAAGAACCGGACGTCTGATTTCTCAAGTGAATGAAAAATATGAAATAGTACGAAGATGTAGGTCCCTCTGCCGAGATATGTCCACCGGATATAAGAGAAAGATTACTGTCGTACAACTGAGATACGGACAAGGAGCTTCTTCTTTTTCAACTTATTCTTTGCTCCCTTTTTTTTTTAGAAATCCTTTCTTACAAGATCGATTATTTCCAGCCATTTCTAATCGGTTATCTTGCATTTCCGTTTAAACTTCAACTTTTCCATATATTTAAAATATAAAAAATTCTTAGAATTATCATTGAAAGTCTTTGGCAAACTGCTAAATTTTTTCCATATTCTTTGAAAGCTTCTGAAATCTCCGAAAATTAAAGATGAAAGATTTTTGCCGAGGGCGCCACATAGGCTAAGGCCGGCACTAAAGATGTCTTAGAAATTCTTACTGATCCCTTTACAAGTTTAAAAAAATATTAGAGTAGACTTGAATCAAAGGAAGACGTTGAAAATTTGTAATTCATTTAGTCTAGCTCAAATTACAAAGGCAGTTTTGGAATAGCAGATGGTTAGTCGGAAGTTTCAGACCTAGTTGTAGGAAATGAAATTTCTAAGTCATGTTAAAAATGCAGGCGACGGAATGGAATAAAGAATGAAAAGATAAGAGGAGAATCACAGGTTTTCCTATGTAGAAGGAAGTACAAAGAGTTCAAACTCACCTGAAACAAACTGTAGAGGATTCGGGAAAAGAGTGAAGTCGGATTGGCAGTGGAACTGGGAGACTTTTACTCTCCAATACTTTTTTTTCAAATGAAAAGTTCTTATATGTATCTTATTTGACACAATAAACCGCAGTTTGCGTTATATATAAATTAATATAAATTATATAAGTGGAGTTTCAATTACCTAAGCCATGGTTAGGTAATTATTATTACCACAACATACTATAAATAATTCGCAAAATATTGCACACAAGAAAAAATGTAATGCGATTTCTGCTTATATATAATGCTTATAATAGAACTATTAAAGGGAATATCGAAGACAGTAAATGGCATAACATTTCATGACGCGAACTATTATAGATGATGTGATTTTCTCCTGAAATGCAACACTATTATTGGATTTTGAGATTGTTGAGGGAGCGTTTGACATTCGAATGTTCGCGTGCATTATATGGTAAAATATAATTTTAGTAGGAAATTAATGGTTGATATTAAATTAATATTGATTAATCTTAATGATGCTTTTAAGATAAACATTATTTCTATTAAAACTTAATTTTTCATATTTTCCCCACCAAACAAGATTGGGTTGAAAAAAAAATCAACCCAATCCAAAGAAGGCAACTTCTGTTTGACTAAATACTAATTATTATAGTAATTTTTTTATTGCACACTTTTAACTGTATTGTTACTTGACAAACGAATAATTTACAATGGGATAATTTTCTCGTGGAAATGTCAGTCAATAAATAGAAGAGAGGATTGTTCAGAGGCATAAATATAACCGCTTTCGCATGATATGAATATTGTTCATATAAACATGTAGAATAATCCAGTTTTGCCAGACCTTGTCGACCACCGTTTTGTAACCAAATGTGGGAAATGCGTGGGAACTGGAAAATACCATGTGATAATCGCACATCGCTATCGTTGGTCCCGAAACTGTGCATGCATGGGTATGAATTCAGCGACATGGAGCATATGCGTTCTCCACGCTTACCGCGTGTGGAAACGCAATCCCAGCGGGTATCCTGAATATTACATAATGCAATTTCAACCAGGTCCTGCTGCAATACTATTGTGGCGTGGGAGGTTGGGGGGTTGACTGATAAAAATACATCTTCATAACTCCGGAAGAATCTCTTGCGGGATTTACTCGCGACTGCATAAGAAAAACGTCGTAACTCCTGATTTCTTGCAAGATTTTGCTTCCCTTTTCGTTCCCACTTTTGCCTTCTTTTGGCCAACTTGAATGCGTCGCGCCGCAGCGTCGCGTGTTTCTAGAAAATTCAATTTGCAGGCCAAGTTGCCGGCATTCTCTTCCCTCTTGGTTTGCCCGATATTACAAAGCAACACGAAAAGAAATTTTACGAGTGTCTAAAAACAGGATTTGAAAGAATTGAAACCTTTTTTACTTTTCAGACTACGGACCACAGCCATTTCTATTATTCCTTTCACTGAAAACATACATTATACGTAATTATTTTTGCGGGGTAATGAACTGTTGGTTCACGTAATGCTGAGAGTAGATTCACTCAGAGAATTTATTAAAAAAAAAAAAAACAGTATTTGAAGCTGAGGATGTGGCTTCTAGAAATCTAGGTCTTTTTAGAAGGAAGTACACAGAAAAAAAAAGTCTTAAATTCATGCAAGACTTTTTTTTAGATTTGGCTTAAATTAAGTTGATAACTTAATTAAAGCATTAAGATTGACTTCAAATAAGTTCTAACAGATGTAAGACTAAAAATAAAACGTTATTAAGACTTAGTTTTAAATATTAGTCTTAAAACTAGCCAGATATGTCTAAGTAATGTAGTATGTTAAGATGGTGTGACGTCACCAAAGCGCGCGAAACACGCCCAACGAGAATAGTGAACTGTAATGTGACGCCGTGAGGGCCGTGAGCGACAGAAAAAAACAATAAATATTGAAATAAATATTGAAATATTGAAAATTATTTGAAGGAAGAGGATTTCACTGCTTTTCACGATAAGTAAATTAATGTGCCTTAATTTTATTCCGAAATGTGCCACACATCCTTGATATTTTTCGTATTATTAACTGACTTAACCTAAAATTGTGTAGTATAATTCTTCCTGATTTGTGTGTTCGTTTTAGATCTAAGACTTAGTGAATACAGACTTGTGACTTATAAGAGTTAGTCTATACAGACTGTTTTTATTATATGTTCTTTATTCTTTATGTAAATTGAAATTTAAAATGTATAAAATACATCACTTTCATAATTACAAAAAAATTTCACTTCATTCAAAAGCAAAAGATTTACAGAAACAGTTTGTTTTTAACAATATGGGGCTATAACGACAATTTTTTTGCTTAGAATAAATTTATTTTAAGTTAAAAACTTGTTGTTATAGCCTCATATTGATAAACAAACTTTTTCTGTAAATCTTTTGCTTTCAGTCCTTACGTTTAATTATAGCTATATTTTAGCTATATATTGGCTTAATTAATATTGGCATTATGGTCTAATTTTTAGTCTTTAGCAGTTCTTTATTTAAGCCTTCATTCTTTCTTGCGACTAGTTTCAATCAGTATAGCGACTAATTTTAAGTCCGCATTCTAACTTCGGACGGCTTCTATTTAATTCTACAAGCATTTTCTTTTGAAACCTCAATCGTATGCTAGTTTTTAGATAAAGTAGTCTTCTTTTTGTTACATCTTAAAACTAGTTTATTCTTGGGCTTGAATTAAGACTTTTTTTATGTGATAAATATTTTAAGTGTATAATTATAGATGTGTCTATAAAATTATAGACACATATAATTTTAAACTTTCGTCCTAAATTCAATTCTTTAATGATAATTCAATTTGTCGCAGCTTGTGCACCATTTATAAAAAGCTGCTCTTACTCAAGCATCTTAATGAATCGGTAATGTTCTATCGCTAACATCTGGGTTTCGTTGAACTTTGCGAAAGCTGCATTAGTCATAATTACTTGAGATCCTAGGGACCAGTTCAGCTGCTCTGTTTTCAGGATTAAGGGATTTAAGGCGATTATCTGGAACCGCGGTTCAGAGACTGTTTTACTTCCGTCTACGACCATCGTCGTAATGCAGAAGTTTATGCTACAAGTTAAAAGTTTCAAAAAAAATATTTAGTTTCGTTTTTCTTTCATACCAGCCACGACAGCTCTGCCTCTTTACTCGTTAAATCCTATTTCCGGTTTTAATTTAATAAATTACATCACTTGCTTGAAACTTGTACCATATTCCATAGAGAAAAAAATTCCTTCTGTATCTCTTTCAAAAAAAAAAACTTATTTTTGATATAATTCCACCCAATTACTTATTTTTACTAAACTAGCAAACCAAGACTACTTTTTTTAGAAGGGATAAGTAATTAAATTAAAAAAGTAAATAATTTTTCCAAAAAGTCTAAAACAATTTCCGACCAGATAGAATTTCGCGACTATTTATTATAAGCTGGAGTAAAAAGTCATTATTGTCGTTTCGAAATGCTCAAGAACAAGGTCATATAATTTCGGGGTGAGATTGTAGGAGCAAGTTCTTCGAACGTTGTATGAGGTAGCTACGAGTAATGAATATGTAAAGTAATGCATACTCTTAGGCGAAGCAAGAAGCCCTTTTGTAGTTCGACAAGTAATTCATGTGAGATGTTAGAGTTTATTGAGTGATGAGGAATAAATTAAATTATATTTGACGTGTGCTCAGATTCTCAAATTTTTTAAGCAAAATAACTGGAAATGAAGATCGATCATAAAATTCACCGTGACAGTTTGGATCACAATGACCGACAATGCTTTCTCAGGTTGAAACACAGTCAGCAAAGACTGTGAGACCTTCGAGAATCCTTATTGTAGATTCAACCCGTACCAGGACTTTGCATTTATACGAGACTGGATCAAGAAAGTACGAATGAGAAAAGTCTTCAACAGAAAGAAAGTTTGAAGAAAGTACTTGAAAGAAAGTTTCTCATTAATTTTATACATAAATTTCAAATTTTCGATTGTACCTCACTTAAAATAATGCTTGTAAATCTTCATTGGAGCCTTTGAAAACTATTTCTTCCTTGACCTACGACCATATAAATGACGGTTCATTGATTGCACATTTGATTAACTGCACGAAGGTAGTGAAAACCGGAAGCAGTTTCTATTCTCGTAAATGTTGATATCAGCTCGTGATAATTAAAAATAGCTCTCTGTCCGAAAAGTGGAGTAGGTTGACATTTTGAAAAGGTTACGTAAGAATCCCGAGAGGTTCTTTCATGTTCTCACGTGCTTTCTGGTTTGAAAGGCGACCGTAACTCAAGGCTACATAAATTTCTTCGAGGTACTATAGCTTTTACTTTAGCTATATCCACGTAAGTGCAGACATACCTAGCGTCTCTGGACGGCGGCGCCTATATTCATCCAACCAAGCTTCGTCAATGTGTACGTGTACCCAATACCGATGAGAAAGTGCATGTTGCATCACAGCTCCCATTTTCGTTGATGGTTTGAGGGAATGTCAAGGGTGGCTACTAATTCTATAATCACGAAGCCACCCCTTTACACGAGAGTATTTCACATAGCTTCACGCCATGCACGTGTTTATCGAGAGATTTCAATGTAAATTATCATCACCAATGCATCTCACTATATTTATCTTCTCGCCGGATTTCCAAACTTCTGGGTTTCGAGGAATTTAATGAAAAGTTTCATGAAGCGTGGAAGAATTTCAGGACTTTCCTAATATAATGAAGGAATTTGAAATTGCAGATTTTGTAATAATTTCACGATACCCTAGAATGAGAAAAATTCAGCTTCTTCGTGTATGCATTATATCTATATTAGAAAAATATATTAGAGAAGTCTTTAGTTCTTCTAATTATTTTACAACAATCAAAGAAACTCTGCAGTTGTCATAGCTAAGATTTTTAATCCAAGATTAATTTATTCTCATCACCATTCTCTGAAGTATTAATAATGTGGATTATTCCATTGATATAAATTATGATAAGGTTTAAAAGTTGGAAGAAGAATTTCGTTTGCTGTATGACTAAGCTTCTTTGAAATTCCACTTGGAATAGCAGCATTCAGTGATGAGTAGTCAGCCATTCCCTTTGCATATAATGACCAACCTTTGCCCTCAGCTGGAAGCCAGATAAATGTTCAGTAACATTCACCATAGTTTTCCAGTGAGAGGATCTGGGAGAACCATCTCGAGAGAAGAATTTAAAGAATTGTGTCTCGTTAACGAAAATAGGTATTCGATTTATCAGAAGCTACGTACTCTTTCGGTATAGAATGAGAAAAGCGCCTGAATGGTGTTCAGACCCCAGGGCCACATAGACGTCCAGAAAAGTAGAAGAGAAAAGGCTATGATTCTCCTACGGACGTGAATCAAACATACTTCCAGTATCAAATTCTCATGAGAATCTCAAGGAACCCATCAGAACTTATGGATGCTTTCCGGAAATTCATTCTTGTTGTTCAGGAAATTGATCTATAAATCGATCGGCTGGCAAAGAAGATTATTGCAAATGAACTGAAAATTGAATCATTGGAATTTGAATTATATATAGATTAATTAATAAAATATTGAAAATAGATATTGAAAATTCGATTAAAGAATTAGGTATAAGTGAAGGTAGTTTCTAGTCCAAAAGATGAAAGGTTCATCGAAACTTTATGAGCGCTTCTGATATTTTAAAACTTAACACTGCTGATTATTCAAAGCCGAGACTCGTAGATTTCTAAAAAAAAAAAAAAAACAAAAAAAAGAGAAGAAATTCGGTAGCTTCCAGCGGTGTGACGAGCGTTTGAATTACTCATATTTGACTGCATAATTTAAGGCAGAAAACTCGACATGATGGTGCCGATCGATTCCCTTCCCATTAGAGAAGCCCAAAAGTTTACGAACCGGAAAAAGTAGGTTAAACTTGCAGAGTTTCGGCCAGACATTGGCATAACTTCGTCTCGAAAATCGACATTGATTTGCCCTCTTATCGACTTAATTTATGCCAATGACTTATAACTCCCATTCTACTCTACAATTCTGAAGAGGTATTGACTCAATTCCGAAAGAAGCTATTGAAAGGAATAGCGTATTTTATTAAGATAATTGAAAGGAATATATAGAAGACCCTCTGTAGGTCTCTCGATAAATTTTAACATCAAAATATAGACATATAATATAATATGTATATTGTACATAATAAGCGATAGTGCGCATAGTTTTGCGTGATTGTGTAAATTTCCCACATAATTTGGCCTAAAATACCAACAGTCTCGTTTAATCGTCCCCAAATGCCATTCGTGAAATACTCTCATGCCTGAGATTCTTCCTCGACACATGTGCATTTAAAATTTTCCAGTTCTAGTCAGTGACTAGATTCAGTCTCCGATACAAGCACATGTGAGTTCAAATTGATTTCTCATGATCACTATTATCACGAAAATAGTTTTACTCCTTAAATAATTATTATATAATATAATTACATTTTACAAATATCGAAATCAGGGCTAGAAAAATATATCTAGAATAATCATATTATAAATTAAGGTAAATTAATTGAATTAGCATTGAAACTAGAATTCTAGACTAGTTCTAAGACTAGTGTTGCATTGCCCCTTGAAAAACATATTCTTTGTGGTTTTAAAGAACTGGACGATATATGTTTGAAAGCCTACATCAAATGACATAAGTTTATTTCTGCACTCGTGTAGAGATGAAATCGCGAAAACTATAAACTTGGGTGTAAATATCCGACATTCCTGCGGCACATGGTTCTGTACTAAAGGAAGCGACACCCACAACCTGGTTATTGTACATGAGAGGGTAGCCTAGGAGTAAAAGGACACTTAACAATAATGGTTATAGCGGGTCCTGTTAACGATTATTAAATAAAAGAGTCACATAAAAATGAAGAGCAGTCTATAGATGAGAAGCTTTCAATGTCTGAAAATGTGTGATATTAGAGACATATACGTGTGTATAATATATATTGTATGTATGTATATGACATACATATGAATAAAATACTTACAATGTATGCATACATATGTATATACTCTCTAAATCTGATTTAGTAAGAAGTTACTAACGAAGTAGTGCCGATTCGTTAACTAATACACTTTAGTAGGCATTTTTACTATCAATTCAGATTTAGAGAGTTGTAAGTATTTTATTCTTCTCATTGAATATCAAATATCCTTGTTTCGCGTAATGGAGTAAAATATATGAAGTGAAGAGGGAGAAGCCAAGAGGCATTGGAAATATACAACGATACGAAAAAGAAAAATTGAGCGCACATTTTCTATGCACGAGTTCACTGAAAACCATTCGTTAATGTCTAACTATGACAATGGGCTAAAACCTGGCGCTGTGTTGGGTCCGAGCTGACCATAGAAGCTTCCATTGAAGGCGATAAATAAATATTTATCCCTTTTCATAGGCTCATGCCACAATTCATTCGCCCCCTATGTAAATTTAACATGCAAACTCACCGTTACCGATAAAGGATATAAAGAAGTAAATACTTCTGGTCGTTATATATATATATACATACATTTTTTTTATGAGATGCAAGCCAGAGACGTTTGAAATACTTCAGTAAAAGAATATGGTAAAAAACCATATAACCTTTTTATAAAAATCTGTAGCTACTCAACTGTAAGAGTCTAGTTTTAACAATTCGAGTAACGTCACAGTTTCCAAAATAGACTAAAATAGTTAGATTTTCGATTGGACTCATTTATAACTTTAAACGGGATAATATCATTTGTTGTTCGTTTCAGTGAGCAATTTCCAGGGCGCGTAGAAACCATTTATTTACGTACCATTCGTTTGCAATGACACAACAGAGATGTCGTTGGGAAGCGTGCATAGAAACCTGAATGGGTATTGATAGAAGATGGCCATTGAAATACGTTGCAGTTGTGGAGCTTGAGACTTGAACGGAAGTTTTACCGAACTGAAACTACGAAACGGAAGAGGTCGATTGGAGAGTAAGGCAAGAGTATTCGCCTCATTCGACAGATAAAATGGAATTGGCTGCGGACATACGACGAACGAAGTATAGACTTGAGATGGGTCCTCGATTTCGTTAAGGCACAATAAAATTGCACGGCGTAAAAAACCTACTGTCAGAGATTGCTGTCGCTTCGAGGCGAACCTCCTAATCAAAGCTTTTTATGGGCCCTCAATAATGGATATCTTTAACTTACGAAGACCTATTTCCATCTCAACTGCTGGATCACGAACACAAATCGTCTTGATTGGATCTTTTGTTCCCCGATTTCAACATTTAACAACCCATTTGTTACTTATATAGGTATCTTCTCATCCACGTTTTTACTCCTCTTATGTGTTTCAAAGCCCTTATTAATTGGGTTAAGATAATCAAGCAAAAGTCCCTCGTTTAAAGGACAGCACATCTCTGATTTTTCCTGGACCGGAAGTTCTTCCTCCTGCAATCGACCTCCCTTAAATTGCAGATTACAGTTACGATACTGTAATTACCTTACACATCCCTTCTGGTTGAATCTGATGTACCACTGCTGTGATTGAACTCACGTCTGATCGATAAATGTCCCTCGAATCCTTTCTATATATGCTTTTCTATTACTTTTGACAATTCCATTTCAAAATTGATATTGCATTGCGTCTCTTCCCATGATTGCCATATAAATTCTGAACAATGTTTTTATTTATGAGCATAAGAGCAAAAGTATGCAAATGATATCTATATTCGTTAAAATTCAATGATATCTTTGTCAATCATTTGGCATGCATTTATTTATTTTATTTCCTTTTCTTTATATTAAATTCTTATATTAAATTTTAATGTGATGGAAAATGTTGATTCAGAACAGGTAATTGACTTATCTCTGTACGTAGAACGATTAAATGGACGGGCGTGAGAAGGAAAGCCATTGCCTCTGCTGTTACTAGCAACCCGTCGGTTTCTATAGGCTTGTCGTTGCCCTAACCATATAACGTAAGCTCACATTACCAGTCACTCTGAGTTATCTACGTTTCCCATGTTAGCCTCCTACGTATGCCATATGCGCCAGATGCACTGCAGAATTCCGATAGCACGTTCATCCAACGTTAGTTTGGACGCTTATGCTATTGCCTCTTCCTCCTCCTCCTCCTCCTCTTCCTCCTCCCTCCATCCTCCAGAATTGCAAATCGATCTAGGAACATGGTCAACGACCGTTCCCATTAACATTTAAAAAATATTCTCACTTTAATCACGACTCGTCCTACATTCCTTCCTCAATCGATTCGACTCGCAAAATTATCATACGAACTCTTCAGTTTAATTATTTTGTCTTCTGCAGTTCTGCAGTTTCCAAGTTCTTTGAACAATTTTCAAGAAACTAGAATTCTGAAGAGAATTAAAATTCACGAGAATTAAAGTCTGCATAATATTTGCTTTGACTTTGCTTAGACTCAGTACAACCATAGGTGTATTTGCTTAGAAATTGTGCCTTGTGCTGATTTCTGTGAAATTTAATTTCTGTAAATTCTTGTTAAACATTGCTTCTGCAGAGGGTCAGGTTTCGTTGTATCACATGTCCCTACAACTCAGAGTGAGTCGGTGCAGCGAACCATTCTCTGGAAAACATATCCTAACCTACCTTCAGTCTTTAACGAGGAGCTTACAATATACGCCCCCAGCGTTGATGGTCCGTTGCAACTACTCGTTACTCGCCATTATTCCAGTGGCTATTTCACGCTGACGTTGTTTTGACACTACAGCCCTATGACGTACTTTTGCAGCCCTATCGATCGAGTCTCAATGAAAAATGCACTACTTCCTTATTAATTGTGCTGAATTTTCCCTTCAATTAAAATTGTTCAACCCCATTTCGTATACCTATATAGGTCAGTTTATTTGCCTGTTTATATATTAAAGAAAATATTTCCTCGCTGCCGCTATGTCTCAATGATTGATATAAAATTACGTATACTACTTTATACCGTTATGTCTGACTTAAAATTGTGTATACTACTTACTTTACTTTATGGTTGACCAAACACACTTATACTACTAGATGTGTATTGTGTACACTTTATTTATACTTGAATTGGTTTGAAGAACGCTATTTCAGAACAACATATACTAAGGTATATTTGAAAGTAGTCATTATACGTTAACTGTATTCCTTTAATGCATTCTGCGATTTCAGCACTGCAGTATTCAATAAAGTTACTCAAAATATGATGTGACTTGAGGTCACATATTAATTTAGCACGACATATATCTTGTCAATTTCAGCCATATAAGACTTTCTCCAGAGGAAACTAAAAACATTTATTCCTTGTAAATATTGTAATATCTTCCAAGTACTTAAATTCCTAATTCGAATTTTTATTTCTTCAAGTTCCCAGTGAGATATGAGAAGTTCAACGAGAATTCTTTTTTGCTACTCACACCTCAAATTCGCTTTTTCTTATCTCTCTTGAGTACATTTTAAGCATTTAAAGTTATGCGACGATAGGTGTTTGTTGCAAGTGAAAGAAACCTTCTTCAGTGGCTCATTCACTTTTATTGCACAGGAACGACATCTACTTCAGGATAATGCAAAGAACTTTAAATATTTACCACTCGCCCTTTTCCATCTTGTACAATCTCAGAAAGTTTCATCCCTCAATAAATCTTCATTCGCCTTCTCCTCTCCTCTCGTTATTTTCATCTTCAGCATTCATTCGCTTTAAACCTGTTCCACTTTCCATTTAAATTTGCAGGAAAATCTTTCTTCTATGATAACTGAGTCTAATAAAGAAATATGGATTATAATGAAATCTAATTAATTTATCAATTTGAGATGCTTTCATAAGTGTTAATAGAAAATACAATATATGAGCTACCCAATGCTTCTTTTATTTTTTTAATCAATGTAAGACATCTTACAATGTGTGACAAGATGGAAATTCGGAGAGAAGCGTCTCAAGGGGATTTCTGGTGGATTCTCCGGTACTAGTTCCCACGACCACGGCTTCCTTCACTTCCGGCTCTTATTTCTATTTCGCTATAAGCGCATCATAAATTTGGCTCGGCCGTCCGGCCAGCGGTGGTTGTTTTATGCTCTCTGGGCAGGAACCTGGTCGGATAATTCTGCAATGCGGTTGAAGGCACCTATACCAAGCACCAAGGTCCCTCTCCTAGACTTCTTTACCGACCCTCCGACAGCCAACCCCATTCCCAACCCCTGGCCCCACCTCAGTCAACGCGGTATGTGGGTTTCCTCCACGTTCCAGCGCCAGGAAGGCAACCCCCTTGCATCTAGGTAATTCAGTGCGGTAAACTTGAGCAGACAGTGTGCACTATGTATGCACATGCGAACAACCCTGGTCCACCTGTAACTCCCCGCAAATTCACAAGAAGCACGTTCGACGCACCTATAGCAAACACAACCGTTCTTGACAAAGTCTCAGTTGAAGTATACATAAGCTCTTTTAGAAAAAAAGCATTGAATACCTTTGGTGAAAGAAAAATTGAGCGGTTGGAACTAAAAAGAATTTACGTACTTGATATTCCGTATGTCTGACCCAGAATTACTGTTACTACTTAGTATTATTTATGGCTGACGAAAAATGATTAATACTACTTAGAAAAAATTATTAATACGTGGAATTTATTATGGCTGGCTAAAATTTGCTTATACCACTTGATATTCATTATCGATGACTGAAAATGTCTTCTACTATGTAGCATTCCTAAATGCCAACTAAAAATTACTGATACTACTTAATTTCGCTTATCTCTGACTCAAATGACGTGTAGTACGTGGGATGCATTATCGTTGGCTTAAAATAACTTATACTACTTGATATTCATTATGGATGACTTAGAATTACTTATGGTACTTGATCTCCCGTATGTCTGACCTGGAAGAACCTTTATTACTTGATATACACGATGAGTAGATTTCTCTAGTTACTTTTTAAATTTTCTTAAGTCTTATCTCCTCTCTTGAAAATGTATTTCCACTAATTAGAGGTGCTCTAACGAAGAAAGCTACGATAGCTTGTCTCAAAATAATTTGTCGCAGGGTCGACACGCGTGAGAGGGATGAAAGATAAAACGCGTAAGGGTGAACCTCGAGAAGTGTAGTACTAGGACCAAGGCAAGGCGTCATGCATACTTTTATGTTCCTGGAAGTGTAGATAGGAAGGCATACGTGTCGCTTTCCTTTTAGTTTACTCGCGAGCTTCGTTGTTTACATATGGGTACGAAAATGTAGCTACCTATATCTAGCAGCATCCATAAATATATAATGCGCAACCCCTTACAGTGCGGGGTGTGAAAGTGGGAATAGGCAAGCCACCTTATGAATTTTAATGGAAGTGTATCGTCACGTGATGAGTACAAGAACTGTCGCCTGTCTAACCGTCTCAAACTCCTGCCTATAAGAACTGTCAAACAACCCTTATGAATTCCTGACACGCGTGTCGAAACAAACTTACATATGTCAAAAAACTTCTTCTATACTACTCGCTGCTCGTAAAAAATCGATGTATCATTGTTTACTTAATTTACGTCTAATATTCTGAATTAAGATGGAGCATTTAGATCTAAATTAAACTCTGGTAAAAGATGTGATAGATTAGTAAATAATAAAACACAATAAACTGATCACCTACCTCCATTTCCTAATGAAAAACATCTAGACGATTCACTTACTCGAAATTAACGCTCGACTTTATTTCATAAATTTGACACTTTGAGTTATGAGAGAGTCTATAATAAAGTAATTGAGAAGAGACAACACAGACACGGGAGAAAGACTTTATGGCACTTTTAATGAGTTTTACAGACATCGTGGACTATTGATCAACAAGCATGCACTTTTGACCTAATGAAGATTTATGAGAATTATTTACGTCTGCAAATTAATGCGAAGGGAGAGGAATTGGAAGATATTAAGAGAAAGTTTGATAATTTCAGAATGAAACTGGAAATATAATATTTATTTCCTCGTATTAGAAAATATGTCTTAAAAAGAGCCGAGCGCAAAACGCGAGTGTTCGGATTTTTTCTATGTAGTTTACAATTTTTATATTGCATCCGGAAATAAAAGAATACGTTTTCATTTATGTATAGGATTCGAATGTTACTATAGAGTGAATCTGGCTCAAAGGATTTCAGCGTAGATGCAGTGTTGAAATTTATTGTGTTTTTTTTCAGGAAGAAATAACGAGTTGGCATAAACAATTTAACAGTTTTTACGAATGTTTTTAACGATTATTCAATCCATTAGAGAGAGTATGGAATTTTTCTCTGGGAAATTTGTACCATGGACCTGCAAATCTGCATCTGCGCGTCAGTGTAAATGAAACGACTGTACGTGCGAGTGCATGCGCACGTACTTAACACCCTTGGTGCAAGACCACTTGTGAACTGAATCCTTCAGACATACCAGCATCACGTTGTGGAATTATCACCCGCCGTACACGTTTCGCAACGAGTTTTTTTATGTACGCCATCTCACAAGGGAAAAAAATAAACCATAACTTTACATGACACGTAGATGCCTTGAATGTTTAGGAATTTCTACTCGGTGGAAAATTCCAAAGATTTTTGCGAAGATCACAAATTTCTGATTCTTTAAATTAAAAGTAGACAATCATTTCCGTTTCATAAATTTAATGAATCAACTTCGAATATCGGATTTCACATTGAGAATATTACACGAGACAAGAACCAATTACGCATAAAAAGTCCTCATGGAATTTAATATTCTAAAAATGAATGCATATGTATTCTCTGACTCTGAATGAGAAAAGAAATAGAAATTCTAATATTACTGCATATTTTAATTAAAATTTTGTGCATAAACTCGGAAATATCCTGTTTCAAGTTCTACTATTTGCATCTTTGAATTTCATATAACACTGTATTTAATATTTAGCACACACCTACAAACTGATAAAGCAAACCGTGAAACACTAGTTTTATGAGTCCTCTTCATATTCAAACAATAATACTTCGTCTGGCCATAAACACTTGCACTACTTAAAGATGAAATCATTCGCACTTCATGTGTACAATTTAATGACCGCCGCTATTTCCCTAATGGAATACTTGGACAAAAAATGATATATCATGATATAAATCATATAAGGAAAATAATTAATATAATGTATATTAATATTTATCAACAAAACGTTCGTCTTTCTCAAATTAATTTAAGAACATTGACAAAACTCTAGATTATTATTATTTGCATAACCAATATCTCTATACCATACACTGCGATACAATAATAGCTCGCAATTAACTTAATTTTTCCATTGCATTCGTATCTTTGTTAAAACAATAATTAAAAACTAATTTAAGCATTGTGAAACTCTCATATCCTTTTAAATTAGCTTCACTATGAAATGAAATGAAATTGTAATATTCCATGCAGATGCAATTTTCTCCTTTATGACATTTAATATAAATTACGTAGTTATTAAGAAAATGGTAGATTTTAGGATAAAATCTACTTTATTTATATTAGGATAAAAGGATTTAGAACGGAAAATTTGAAGGAATATTTCATATCTAGGTGATTCTCTTCAAGTGATTTTCAATCTTTCCAAATGTCCATCTGTGAGAGCGTTCTTCGCAATATGATTTTTCCTTTCACGATCGCATTTTCCAGCGAGACAGTATTTTCCGCTTCTGAGCTGATATCAGGACGGAAATAACTCGAGTTTCTGTAACATACTTGGGCGCACTTTTATACGTGCAGCCATATGTAGAACGAGAGCAATTTTTCACCCTAAAAAATCTTATGGCGAATATGATATGGCTTAATTGCCTTCGTTAATGTTAATACGAAATTTATTTTATTCTCTTTTCAATCTAAACGTATTTAAAACTGCATTTTCTCTTAATGCACGTTCCTGTAATGAATAATACAACGAGCTATTTTTTGCAATTAATTACCATTCTTTGCTACATGTGTTGACATACGCTGGCCCTAATTTTTTGGAATTCTACTCATTCCAGAATACGTGTACGCATATATAGTGTTCGTATAACATACCTAGTGTTCGTATGACATACATAATTTCCATGGCATCCTGCATGTGCATGAGAAAGCGCCGCACATGAATTTATACATGCATGAGAACCCGCGACATATGGCTAAGCGGGCATGCATATATACGATCCGTCTTGAGCTGACAAGTCGGCCGAGGACCCGTGGGATATTGAACTTTATCCTCTACTTCAGTAGAGAAACTGTGAAAGTGAAATTTAAGTGATACCCAAGACTTGCGCCTTTCAAATAAGATTTTTCTTTATTCCTAGTACTTGTAAATTATTAAAATCATAAAATCGCAGCACTCAATTTTTTAAAAATCACAATTTCAGAAAATTCCAATCAAGCAGCTTTAACTCGTAATTTCAAATCTTCTCGATTGAGGGCTTTTCACATTGGCTCGATCTATCAAAATTTATTTTATTTAATCGAGCGGTCGTGACTCCTGAGAGAATAGAGATAGAAAAGGGAGAAAATCGAGAAGCAAAGTGAGATTCCCGCCCTTCCCTTCTCACCCTCGACAGCCATCAACCGTTTTAAAATGATTGTAAATATTTTATGATATTTTATATTTTACGATATTTCTAGGAATTTGAAGGTATTTCAGGGAATTTTTGTAGATTTCAAGAGATTGTACAATAAATAATTTTTCAATTAGAGAGACAAGTCCATGGAGTTTCCGTGTAAAAGAACATGATTCATGGGTTGAAGGCGAGAAGCCCGTTACAAAACGAGATCGACGATAATCCGCGTTCTTTTCGAGCCTCCAATGTAGTAAAGCACCGAAATCCCAGCAAATTGAATATAATTTGATTTATACCGTGAGCATAATGAATATCCGAGCTCCCTTACCCAGGTACACCATACCAAAGCCCATACTTGATCTTTTTATTTCTCCTCTCTTCTTTCTTCAGCGCTTTGCCTTGGCCTCCTCACGTCGGTTCGTTTATTTCTTTTTCACTCTTTTCCTATACTTACCTACTGGCAACCAACCTTTTTCGACGACTTCCAATTCGCTGTTTACGAATTGCTCAGCTAGTTGCGCCATTAACCCAAATAATTTCAAACTCTCGAAAGCTTCCCTTATAAATCCTTTCTGAAGCTTTGATCTTCCCCTGAAAAGAATCCGAAAAAATGTTGTATAGCTTTTCTATACTATTACGAAAAACCCTCCTTTTTATTTGAATCTTTTCATCCTTTAATCTGATTTAAGCTTTGTATTTAAGTAAATAATATATTTAATTAAATGTAAAATTATTTACACAAACATTTGGAAAATTCTTCACGCATCACTGTCATTTTCAAATTATAAACATCAGTGTACCACGCTCCAGACTTAACAATTTGAAAGTACACCATTTAATTATTCCACGAATAATTATGTTTTGATGAAAAGGTGATTTCGAAATAGCTCCACGTCAAGTAATAATTTAGGTTAATTTTGTGTTGCTGTACGCCAGAGGAAAGAGTTCTCACTGCAAATTTAATAACGGAATAGCACCTGTTTCGAACAGTTCACGAAATGTGGAATATTGCTACGAATTACTGCCCAGTTTTCTATATGTAGATAAATGCATAAGTATTGGTGACACATAACTACACTGAATATAAAGGCTGATGGAATTACAGCGTAAAAATTTCTCTACATAAAATACATTAATTTTTATTTAGTTATCTTGAAAATCAGTCCAATACAGAAATTAATAATTTAGTTCAATGGAATTTTCCAATTAAGAATTTTGTTCAATTACAAAATTGTTCTCACAAAAGTTATTTGACAATAATCACTTTTAATTATAATAATTTAAATTTTCAATACGTTGTTATTCTTTTATTCTGTTAACAAAACCATTCTCTCCGTGCAATTCACTTTTGTTTTCAGTTTTTAGAGACAAAAAGCCTTCACCGAATTATATTGTTTTGCTTAATAGGTAATTATGGTAAAAACTTGTGAGAACTTTCCGGATTTCTCCTTGCCTTACTTAATTTATGATCCCTCAGGTAACCAAGTATATACATACATACTTGTTAGAAACGAGTTATACACAGATAGACATATGGTGTATAGAATGTACACGCCTTCTACAACTGAAATAATCAGGAGCTCTCGGGACTTCCAGCTTTTTATGTCCGGCATCTATGCTTCGTTAAATAATCACTTGAAGCTCGGTATTCAATTTTTCATATTTCCTGAATCACTTTTCATCCCACAGGTACACGAAATAGATTAATCAGTATTTTTTTTTTAAATTAGAGCGCGAAAAGAGAAAATGGAAACATCGGATTGAAATTTTATACAACTTATAGCAAACCAATTTTGATTATTTTGAAAAAACAATGTATAATGCGAGATTTTCCAGACATTTCATTATATCACTTTTTTTAAGTAGATTAATTAAAATGAAAGGCTTTGTAATGTTTGGATATTAATGAATTTTTAACTTTCTTTTTCAGAGATGCTTGCCATGATTCCTGGACCCAATTACGAAGATCTCCCATGTTCGGTTGTATTTGTCCAAACAACCACATGAAAAGACGTTGCGATCGAATATTTACGGTTGTTAATCATAACCCATGCATCGGTGAGTATTCTATAATAAAAATTTAAAAAATACGATAGAAACAACATATACAATGTACGGTATACAATCAGCCATACTTTAGTATCATAAAGTATGATTGTTGATGTTTTACTATATGGAAGACCAAAATTCAAAATACTTTTGCCAATATCTTATGTTTTTCTGTTTTGCAAAATACATGTATCTCAGTACAAAGTCTTCTGTGTCTGTCTGTGCTGCCCATCTCGTCAATTCCGGGTGAAGAAAACACATTTTCTACTCTTTATGATTATAGAATTTGGTAAAACGTTTAATTCACTATTTACTGCATCAATATTTGCAATTTAATTATAATGTACACAGCAATCAAATAAATCAGGTCTAGTAAATCAGATTTAGTGGAAATTACCTTTCAGAAATGACTTTCCGAGAGCTGGTATTACGTTAAAGTTTGTAAGCAGACTCAAATGATATAGTGATTTGAATATAGATTCACAGATTTGTGCCACAGACTTGCGCAAATTACAATGATTTTATCGATGAGATTCTCTCTGGTGCGCTCACTTCACCCGTATTTACCATTAACACAATAGATTCCATCAGTATACAGTCAGAATTTGGAACAATGATTTCCTTTGATCTCAATCGCTCACCTTGGATTGACGAGGCTTTATGTTCGTATCTCTTAATGGTGTACATACACACACGCATTCGCACCAATGGCGACAAGCCACTCTCTATTACGATTGTGGAAAACCGAACGTAAGTATTGTGGGGTGCGCGCAAGCTTTCGTAAATGTGTATTTAGTTCTCGATATAATTATATTAAGTGTAGTCGTAACTCGTATTAATAATATAATATGCGTAAATAAAAGTAAACCCCGATAATTGATTTCCTACAAAGGGGAACTTATTCGACAGTCTTTTTTATCAAAATGTAAAAATCATTTCCAATTTTCTTTTACAATCACAAAGAGCATTATGAGAATGGAGATATTTTCCTGGACAATATGTTCATAAAGTTCTTAATCGCTTTAAAGCAGGTGCTACTTGAAAACTAGTTTGATACTTCTTCTTGGGTTTTTATGTCTTTATCGATTTAGAAGAAGTTTGTATTGTCGAGAACCATAAAAGCACTGTTACGTTTTTCTTTCTGATATAAAATTTCACCACCCTTTTCTCCTGAGTTTTTGCTTCTATTTACGTTCAAAAAATCTGTCCAGCAGACGTAAAAAGTTTCCTATTAATTTCTTAATCCGAGGTATTTTTAAGAATAATCACTTTCTCAGTGCAGAGAAGTGATAAAATGTTTAGGTATTGAGATGAAGTTTCAGATGTTCAGTTTAGACTAGACGTCTGCAACTTCAACTCAATTAAAATATTTGAATTTGACTCTCGAATTTATTATAAGTTTCCTTTGAGTAACGATGTTCCGTTAACTTTTTGAATAGCGTGGAAGAGAGAATTCTTTTATAACATGAAAGTCAATATTTACAATATTGACAAAATTTAAAAAGAATAGAAGACCAAAAAAAAAACAACATTTGATATTTCATTTCTCTTATGTTTACTATGCTTTGTATATATATATATATATATATATATATATATATATATATATACTAGAAATTAATAATTCATGAGTATTGAATACTTCCTCATTTCAAATCATTTTTTATTTTATATCTTTTTTTCCCTTCATACATTTTAAGTGTGGATTATGAATTTAGTCTAAAAATATCGCTTGGCATTCAAATCAAGATGTTGAAATTGCTTCTCCATGTCTTTTATAATCAATTGCTTCATATCGCTGTCAAAATTTCTTCCACTAACCATAACTCATG
>CAJFCO010000373.1:1691245-1705462 GCA_904066015.1 Synergus gifuensis
GTACAATGATTCATCTCGAGTACTTGTAAACCGTCAAATTGGGAACTCTATAGAAAGAGACAAGTTCTCTGTCATGTAACTTTCGAACCGTTACAGCTGGAACTGTAAACTTTTTTTAAATTTTTTCTGCATCAAAAAACGAAGAGAATGAGAGCTGAGAGACTAAAAAATAAAATTTATTCACTTAAATATAAGGATTTTTGTAAATTCATTTTTTTCGTGTTTTTTTTTGGTTTTTTAAAAATATCTCGAAAACTATATGAGATATCGAAAAAACAAAAACACCAATGGATTTTTCGTTAAAAAACGCATCGAAAGCATGTATCGCTTTTCGTGAAAAAAATTTTTTCACCCTTTTATCACACAATTTGTGATTTTTCGAAAAAATTTTTAACTCAAAAAAACTCAAAAATTTGAGATCAACGAAAAAAACGAAGGTCAGATTTGGATTCAGCACAGAAAACTACCATGGAAATGATATATCTCGTCCCAACCCGACATAGGTCATATTTTGTTGTCCAGTGTTATCTGACAAAGAAAATTTGTTGAATATTATAATTATTACTACATAATTATCATTATGAAGAAGCTAAGAACATTTAAAATTTGTTTACGTTCATTTTTTAAAAATATTCCGGAAAAGTAAAACGAATGTAAGAGATTTTTGCGTAATTTCCAGAAATAATTCATACGCGAAAGTTCTTAAAGCGATGAACATGTTTCTTGAAATCTTGAAAGATTCCAAGAAGATATTTCAGGTGGAACTTTTAAGTAAAATTGTTCCAGAAGGTGTTAAGTCTTGTAAGTAGTTCGTTAGCTTAAAAGAAAAACCAATCGCACAGCATCCGACATCAGTCTGGGCACGCTATGGCTGTAACGGATTTATCGTGCCGAAAGTTTAATTTAATTTCAACTGCGAGTCGTCTCATTTCCTGACTCCTTATCTCTTCGCATCCGTATATTATTTCTCTACTTGCCGGATTTCAAACTTTAATTCACCAGTGCGCGCAAATCCGCCAAACTTTACTCTATGCTCTTCGATAATGCCACAGTCTTATAAAGCGAATCACCGTTTTTTGCTCTTTTCCTCGAATCATTATCGCAGGTAATTACTCGGCCTTTGTCGATTACTTCCAAATAAAAAAATAATTAAAAGATCAAAGAGTTACGAATTTCTTTCGTCGTTCGTGATGTGTTATTTTGTACTTCAAAGTAAGCTTTGCACCGTGCTGTAATTTGAAATTCCTTCACTATTTATTTTCATTATTAATTATGTTTATTTGTCATTTAAGTAGACAGGTTGCCCTCTTTGAAAAACTAGCTTTTTTCTATCGATCATAAAGAGTTCATAAACAAACAGTTTATAAAAAAAAAAAAATTACTTGATACATAAAGAACGGTTGGTAAATGGATAAAGGGGTTGGAAAATGATCGTTTTATTGGACAAAAAATGGATATCATCCACTATCGAAATTTCGATTCACTGATATTCACTTGCATTAAAAGGTAACTGCAGGTAATTACTCGCGCTCAATCCGAATACAATCAATTTAGTATGCGTTATAGCGTTATAGCTAGTGCAGCTGCTACTATCCCGTGTTCCATCCCAGCCCTCACAATTCCGCGCTAACGCCACCAACCACGAAAGTCGAATATTCGGTGAAATAGCGAAACGCAAATCTCGAATTCATATATTCAATTCATAGAGAACCTTCGCGAAAACGATGAATTACGACCACCGAGAGAAGTCGATGGTGCAGAAAAGGTAGCTTTGCGCTTAAACATAATCAAAGCACTATTGGACTTGAACATCGGTACAAAAGAAAGTCGAAGAAGAACATGCGAGAAAAAGATGAAAAAGAGAGAAAGAAAGAAGCTTCTTTGTTATATTATATTTCACAGTGTGAACGCCTAAGAAAGTCAGGAAAGAGGATAATTTCATTTCTTTGCAGAATAAGTTTCTTTATGAATTTTATATATAAATATATATTTATATATATTTATATATAAATATATATTTCAAGTTTTACAGAACGCAATATTAAAGAAAATTTGAAGTCTAGTTTAAGGCCATGTATTACTTATCTGTTTTTTGAGTGCAAATATCGATATTTTTTATAATTTGAATGTTTTAAATGATTACTTGAGATAAGATTTCGCTGATCCAGCAGTAAATAGTAAATTACGTATTATAAATTAATGAAGATAAAGTTAAAGCGGATAGAGCGAAATACAGATTGAGAGGGATGAATGCTCAGAGTAATGTTGGTGTGAAAAAAGAAGTGTCAACGGCTTATCATGCTCCTGTCAATCCATATTTTATATTCGCATCATTTTTCACCTCTCGGCCTTTACTTCATTTTTCGGAATATTATTGTCAGCTATTTGACAACCTTATGAAAAGCTGTTTGGATTTTTCTACTTCCTAGTTTTCAAGATGACCAACGAGCAAACGGAATATTTAATTTAATATTTCTACATTGATTCAAAATTCTTCTCTCTAAAATTCCTTCTGTAGCTCTGACGGGTTGCGGAAAAACTTATCGTTTCGCTGGTCACATTAATGACGCAATGTTCACAAAAGTGATGTATGCTCAATAGCAGTAAACGATGCTCAATTGTACTGCGAGCCACAAACGGCCGTTAAAGTCTAGTTACCCATCCGTGAATAAAATGACGATATGATTATAACTAGAAACATTACTCGGAAAATTCAACTTTATTCTCACTTTTAAGCACCGAAAAAATAGAACCAAATAAATTACTGTGTTTTATTAAAAATAGTACAGTTATTTGAAAACTGTTTCAAGAGAATAGCTTTTCACCTATAATAGTTTTTTTTATTAATTTGCACATAAGAAAGTTACTCTTATAGAAACTGTGAAAGTTAAATTGCTAGGTACTTCTTCTTTTGTACATTTTTATTTTCTTTCCAACGAATGTAATTTTTTCCCACAAAATCGGGCAAGTCTAGAGTACAAGATAAGCATAGATCTTCTCGAGACTATACCGGACACTGGGTCCAATTACTGTGAGTTCAGATTGCCTCTGTTTCTCGCAACAGCTTCGGAGAATCTTCACCTTCTCGAGTTCCGGCACGAGAAGTTAGAGAAACGATATTTCTAAACTTTACAAGAGACACTCGACCTGACATGGAAAACGACGCTAAGTCGCACTCAGCGCCTCAGAAATAAGGGATGTAAAAGTTAGATGATTCAAAAGCCAAGTGTAGAATCCGCTTGAAAAGGATTGAATTAAATCACACAGTGGCGAAACTTTATAACAAAAACTTTTTCCACTTCTATAACATTATTTTACCTTTCTTCACGAATTTAATTTTTCTCGTTACTTGTTTCTTTGACGAAACATTGAGAATTATTGAATAAGGCAACAAGATCAATGTTGTGATGAAAACAAGTGCTGCAGGCTTTCAATTGCATGAATATGTTTCAAAGGACGTTTACAAAATAATCCTTAGATGAATGTTTGCGTTATAACAGATTCCCAAGAGCCTCATTCGCGAGATCGTCAAACGAGTATATTAAGGAAGGACAAAGCCACTGCATGCATTCATCCCTCTCTGGGGATGAACCATTACCGTCTGCGACTTCGCCAAGTGCCGTCAATGCTGTAAGCGAGCCCGTCGCTTCATGAATTTCAATCCCATAACTTTAGTCGTTTCAAAACGTTTGGTGCAAGTTTGCACGCCAGAAACAAAAGCGATCTGATTTACAATTCACCCTGAGAATAATCAGAAATTATTTTCGTCGCTCTTAAGTTCAATCATGCTGAAATTGCGCTATATCATCGTGAAATGCGCTCTTGTAAAATGCTGTAATTATGTTGTAAGAAGGAAAACAAAGTAATCGCACGCGAGTTGGTTTGCATGTTATATTTAAAATATTACTAATTCTTTTCAAAAACAAAACGAGGCTGGCTTTCTTTTATTTTTCAGTAATGATGTTAGCATAAATTTAGTAACTGTTGACAGGTTGAAATTGATGCGATTTTGATTACCCTTTTCATATAGTCATTACACTCACATCAAATGTCTGGCCATAAACGTTCATTACTACTGAAAACTGAAACTTTCGACTATTTATGAACTATGAAAGTACCGTAGATTTTATAACTTTATAAAAGTTGAAAATTCACCGTTTTAGATTCAACAAGGTCAGACTTTAAAATCAATATGTTTAAAATTGAATGGAAATGAAAAACTAATTTCTAATAAGTGATTTGTTTTTAAAATGATATGCAAAAATGCATAGCCCCTCCCTTCCTTTTTCCGATGGCTGGCTCGTTTCCTGCTCAGGAGAAAAAAAAATGAACCAGACGAGCTAGGAAAGAAAGGCTTCCCCGTGGGATGACTAGTCGTAAGTCTCCACCGAGAGGGTGGATCAGACGCACTTTATTAAGACAAACGACCCATCGGATTCTTCAACCCCCAAGAAAAACCCCAGTTTTCTAATCCTTAATCACAGATTGGATCATAAACAATAGACACGTGTCCTATTCTAAAACTTTCTTTGCATCACATTTTTACGTTATTACATATTCGCCTCTGATAAAGTCTGACACCCTCTTAAAAATATAAATTCTCTTCTCGCGAAATGGTAAGAGTTTATAAAAGTAGAACGTAATCGGAAAAGTGCCGTTTTTCTAAAGGAAAAAGTCATTCTAAAGAGACATCTCATGAAAAAGTTTTTTCCTTAACATTTTATTTTCTCTTTAAAGTACACTTTACAGTTTTACTCAGTTTTCAAAAATTAGTTTGCATAAAGTGTCTGACTTAAAGTTTACGACAAAAATTTGAATAAAAATTGAAATGACCTTCAGTTTTCAATTAGCAATATTTATTGATACCTCATTTTCTGTTGATACCTTATTTTCTGTTGAAAAAGCAAAAAAAAATTAAGTGTCACTTTTTTCGTGCCACTTTGGAAGACAGACTCACTTTGCTAGACTTTCATTCTATGAGAGAATTGTTTTGAAAAAAAAAATTGACAAAGTATTAGAACAAATTGAAAGAATGAAAAAGACTATTATAGGAGGTGAAGAAATAAATAAAATTGAAGAAGAAATGAAAGCTACAAATTGCTTCGGATCTGTGGACCTGTAGCAACGATTTTTTTGTCGTGAAAAGTATTGCGGAGCCAATTCTGGTGAGAATGAGAGGAGGGTGGAGAAAAGGACTCTTTCGTCATTAATGTAACTTCACTTGCGAACAAGTCCATCACTTGTCTAGAAGGTTATCGGTTACAGCAGTGATCGTTCGTCATGGAGACAACTCTGTTTTCTCCTGACAACCTCTTAGAATCAAGTCGACCTTTACGTTTAAAGACCGAACGGATAACAAATGTGCGAGTTCAACCTTCCCTCCTCATTGTTCTTAAAGTGCCTCGTCATCCAATCAGTAGATTTTAGTTTAATTCAAGTATCATTATTGTTATATTAAAATCTCTTCTATGTAAAAGCTTTACAAAAGAAAATTATATACAGTTTTAAAGGTCAAGGAGTCTTAAGTAAGAATAAAGAGCTTTTGTTGATTGAATATATATGTCTCTAAAAAGCTATGAAAAACAAGCGTTGAGATATCAAAGAAAATTTATTTTTGTATCTTAGATGCATTTATTGATATCTATCGTGTCTTTTTCTATCCTACCTTCACGGAGAAAACTGGATATTAAACCGTAATATCTAGCTATTTAACTATGAGACGACTATCTAGATATTTAGATGTAATATCTTGATATTAAAACTTAATATCCAGATATTAAAATATTGGATGTTAGAATATTTGGATTATATATTTTAATATCTGGATATTAAGTTTTAATATCAAAATATTATATCTAAATATCTAGATAGTCGTCCCATAGTTAAATATATAGATATTACGGTTTAATATCCAGTTTTCTCCGTGTTTGAAATAAAATTTTAATTTCTCGTCTTAAGAACTGCGACAGCTGTAACAATAAGACTAATTTCTTGAAAAGACTTTCGGAATTCATTTATCCGTCTCAAAATTCATCTCTTGCAAGAAGCCAATTGTTCAACTGAATACGTGAGCTCATAAGGTGCGAGTTCGATTCCACATCGAGAGCGATGTGGACATAGATAAATGGATTGACTCTAGAGTCGCAAGGAAATTCTTGGATGTGCCGAGAGGAATTTGGGAATGGGAAACAGGAAAAGAAGCGGAAGCAAAGGATGTAGCACTTATGCCCATCTACCATTAGGGCCAGTTCGTAACGGCACGTTGGCAGTTGACGATTTATCATTTATTTCTACCCGGGAGAGCTAACGGAAGGAAACTAGGTCTCGCGCAGAGTAAACAGGCATCGCGCAGGTACATTCTAACATGGAATGTTTAACTTTACCAATGGCAATCTACCTCAGGAAAAGAAAGAAATAAGGGGAACTAAAGTATGACATAAAAAAGCATAACCATCTTTGTCGTGCAACATCGAAGAGAGAAACTTGGGAAACGTTTTCCTCTTTCTTAAACTTTTCCTCGGTCAGAAATTATCAAGACGATTTTTCTGATAACACGTGTTTATCTTATTCCCACTGGATACAGGAAAACATGCACCTTAATGTCCTGAGATAAATCTTGAACGGATTTATTTTTCTTTGCCTTATTTCCATTCTTTAATCCGAAACTTCAAATCGGTTTAATTCTTCACATTTATTTTGTATTATAAATTTAAAGAAAAAAGTAAGGTAGAAGAATCGCTGGAAAATGCTTACTTTAAAAAATAGAGAAAATGGGTGAAAGATGAGGAGCACGAATTTGCGATAGATAAAGATAAATCTTTTATTTTCTAAAAAAAGGGGTAAAAGGGATTTGAGAAAAATAGTAGCTTACGCATTATGTTTTGGAAATAGAAACTGGTATTTGATATTTTACAATGGTCTTGATATATCATTGTGGATATTGTAAAAGAAAGCTATAAATATCTATGCTTTTATTTTTCAGCTGGGCTGGCGATACCATCTTCGTTGCCTGACTCTGAAAGAATAATACCTCAACCAACGAAGGTGATTTTATCTAGCACGTGCCACCACGCTTACGCGTCTTGCAAGTGAGTTTCTACCCCTGCTCACACTCTATCAGACTTTTAGTGCTTTTTTTAATTCTTTATTTTTAGTTCCCTCTTGTCCTCAATTTCTCATTTCAATTAAACTGAAATAATCCAGCTTCATAAAGCACAATCGCGACATCAGTAGAGCCGAATGAACCAAAAGACATTTGCATATTTAACGAGACCATTTCTTCAGAAGCGACCCAGACTGCAAGGCACTGCTTCAGCCAGTTCTGAACCATTGCGATCAGGCAACCTGCGCCAGGAACGAGTGTATGGATGCACTTCAGCATTTCTACAAGTCCGCAAACCATAAACATTCTGTGGAAATTGCATTCTGCTTGTGCAAGTGAGTACTAAAATTTTTCATTATTTAAATAAAATTAACTTGAAATTTAAATTGAAAAAGATGTTTACAGTAATTACAATATTGGAATTAAATTTTAGGAAATAATAAAAAATAGATTGGGATATTTCTCTGCAATTTTTTAGGTAAAATTTCGAGGCAAAAATTCATTAAAAATGATTTCCAGCAGTATTAATTTAATTTTAAAAAAAGTTGAAATTGTTGTAAAAAAATTAATCAACAATATTTCCGGAGAATTTAAATATTTATTCCATTGGTACTTTGTATAGGCGTAATCGTTTACATGGCTTTAATTAGAGATTTTCAATAAACTGCAAAATTGTTTTGAATTTAATAAAATTTTTCATCGAAAAGAATGAAAATACACAGAGCGGATAGTTAGTTATCCATTCCAGCTTCCAAATTGAGAATTCTGTTTGCTGAATTAGGCGAGTTTCAGTCTCCTGGGATTTCCGAAAGCTGATATGTAATTCCTCTCCATTCGCAAAAGAAGGCTTTTTTTAATGAAGGTGTTTTAACTTTTAAGTAGCTTTCACCGTAAAACAATACGAGGAACTTGGTCCCCCTTTACTTCTTTTCCTTCTGTTTCTTCTTGTTCATCTTTTCCTTTTTCTCCTCTTCTTTTCATTGTTTTGGGTACTTATTTTTTGTTCCCCATTTTCCCATTCTTTGTCCGCAGTCTTTTTCGTCCCCGTTTCACCTCTCCTTTTTCTTTTTGCTTTTTTCCGTCGCCTCACACTCCCAACTTGTGGAATAGAGATTGAACGAATCCCGTCTCGCTTCGACGAATAAAATACGTATCCACTTGTTTAATGCTCGTTGAACAATAATACCTCGTTCTCGGAAACAGTTTGAAGCATTCCAAGACGCACAGTTCTGTTTTCTGTACGTCGGAGATGCACTTGCTATTTTGAAAGGTACTCGGTTGAGCAATAAATTGGAGTATCTTCACGATTTTCTCAATACAATGTTGTACTTTTACTGCTATGAAAGAAGAATAAGATTTAAAACTGTTTCATTTAACTTACTTCTTTTTATTCAACCTCAGTATAAGAAATTCATTATCAGCTTCGATTGTAATTACTGGAACAAAATTAAGAAAGAAATCTGATAATTATTCCCTTCAATTTCATCTATGAAACTTGTTAAAAGCAATTTTTAATAATTAAAATCATTGATGTTAAAATTCTGACAAGAAATAAATAATTAATCTAATTTCTGGAACTTTCCAGGATTTTAAATTGAAGTTTGAGAAGATTTTAACACTTCTAAGTTGAAATCGTTTGACATTTAAACTGACTCTCAAACTACGAACTTGTGAACTCTAGCCCTTTTAAATTGAATTTAACGAACTCAATCATTCCACCTTGAAGGATTTCCAATTAGAATAATTTTTACAGTCTCTCATTCGTCTTTACCAGAAATTCATTCTTCTAATTTTAATTACTCTCAATCTTAGAGTTATTTTATTTATGAAAATCATTTTTTAAGAAAAAACGACGGAAAGCGAGACGATTGTATGATAGCACAAGAGAAAATGCATCCACAATGTGCTCAACGTCCAGAAGGACCAGAAATACCAACTTGTCACAGTTTAGCTCAACTTTGCAGGGAAGAAAGAAGTTGTAGGTAAGCAATATAAAATAAAAATAAGTTTGTTTAACTACATAATGAGACTGCAGAAAGGAATAAAAACTTCTCTCATGCCAGAAACGGCAAACTTTTCTCTTTCGGAAAGTTTATACCAATTATTTAGGATTATACTTGTAATAAAAAGAAATGTACGCAAAAAAAAATGAAAATACCAATTGTTAAATTTTAGTCACAAAAATCCACTTCATGGGAATGAAGGTTATTTTAAAAGTACAGTATAAATAGAAAAAATCAGCTCTTTTATATTATTTAATATAACAATGATTATTCTATATTATTCAAGATAGAATGTAAATAAAATTCGGTATAATCCAATAAGATTAAATTAGCTGAAAAAGATTTTCTTCAAACACTTGAAAATTTATTATAAAATGTGCTTGAAAAACGAGTATGTACTTAAATTTCGTGTCCAATTTCGTTAATTAAGGCAATTAGAGAAAGGAAACGACGCGAATATAACTTTTCCAGGTTAAAGCTAATTTGTGTTCCATTTTACACGAATAAGTATCGATTTAATTGTTATTCTTGTAAAAAGAAAAGCTTGGTGGTAAACTTTATTGTGAGAAATGAATATTAAAGAATCCGATACTTATTAAAACCATAGAATGAATACTTTGCAATTAAAGATTGCAATTAAAATATAAGAATAAATTAAATATACACTCATTTGTTTTTCAAAGGTCCAAATTGGAATATTATGAACAAAGCTGTGCGGTGGATAGTGTTACTAAAAAATGTGCGGGTCCCACTTCAGAATGTAGGCAAGCTATGTTAGGCATACTTGGAACAGAATTAAGGACAACTTGTGCATGTAAAGGCACAGACACATCACAAATTTACGATTGCGTCGGTTGGCAAAGACTTCTTTGGGTTAATCCTTGCGTTGGTGAGTATAAATTATTCACTTGCATTCTATCTTATAATCATTTTAATCGTTAAATAATAATTAATAAAAAACTCAAGGTTTTTAGTTCAATGTTTGAAGAAGTGAATAATGTAGATTTGTGAACATTTAAAATATACAAAATTAGTGAAGTAACCAGATTGAATAAAACCAAATTTTTAATAAAAATTTGACTTTATATGTAAGTTCAGAGCTGACTGCGTTTTATGTCTTTCATATATACCCCGAAGAAAAATTTTATGAATATTTGCTACTCTATCTTGTTATGAAAAATAAAGTTGTAAAATATAAACTAAAGTAGAGAAATTTGAGACTATATTCTAACTGCATGAATACAGCAGTTTTATGACTTTATTAAAGGATCGTCATATTTTTCATTATTGAAGTTGGTGCAGTAAACGAAAAAAAATACTAATTGAATAGTCTTTAGAATATTGAAAAAGTGGAATTTTACTGATTCTCAGAGTGACTCTTCACGATTTCATTCAGTGATATTTCTCTGATTTTTGTTATATAAATTTATTATCTACTTATGCTCATGTGCTCTAATTCATTATTTATTAATTCACGACAGTGACTTAATTATAAGGTCATCTGTGTAAATTAATTTCCTAATGTACATATTTCACTTCAAATATAATATTTACCAAGAGTTTTGTAATTGTTTTTAAAGATTTATTAAGTAAGCACACAGTTCAAAATGTATAACTATGCTATGTATATAAAATTGCATTGATTAATGTGAATGAACATTTAAAATGTAGTTTCACAAAATATCACGAATAATAACTGTATTTCGTGGTAACGATTATTTATTTAAATTGTGAACCAGAACTAGTAACGTGTCAGCGAAGCTTTGAAAAATGCCTGCAATGTTGAGCAGGTGCGCATTGCGGTTTATACTTGCATAAAACGACGCACAGATAGTTTCGGCGTGGAGAAAAGTTGCAAAGTGTTTTGCATCATCGCAATGCAATTTTTCAAGGAAACGCTTGCAAACTGATGGCTGGACATAAAAAAATCTCACTCAAAGTTTTAATGCATACAAAAAAGTTGTATCAATCTTTAAAATTACAGTTTACAAAAGTTCTTTCTCACAGATAAATTAAGCAAGAGTAATTTTCAAAAAAAATTTTTTTCATAATGTAAGCTATACATTCAATGTATGTATTTACTGTCTAAATTTCAAAGAAGAGAATCTGAAGAAATAGCACGTATTGAATTGACAAAGTAGTTTAAAATACACTTAGCGAGGATTCGTTACACAAACGACATAAGTTGTAGTATACTGGGCATGCATTCCTCGAAAGTTCATTGACCTGTTTGTTCACGAGAAGTCGTCCCTTCATTATCGCACTCGGACAGTTGAATAAATATTTCAATACTCAATTCTGGGAACTTTTATATGCCTTTGGACCACTTACACTGCACCGACGTTTATCGACCGATGACGTAACCATTCATGCTCAATATACTTAGCACGTGGCACTCTATAGAGAGACGTCCTCCCAAGTCTGTGAAATAGCAGATGCAATTTCTTCATATCTAAATGACTTATCAGCTTTGAATGGCACTAAGAGAACTACTGAGTTTGCTTTACAACTTAGGAAATCAATAAAACCCGAGAGCTCGTCAGAATTATATCTTTTTCCATTTAACTCTTTCTCGTACTTCTGTTTACGGCGTAATTATTATTCGATATTGCCAACGCAGTACTGACCGATCGTAATCGATTTCGAACATGAAAAACGAATTTAACTGTTACATCATCCGGTATGCAAATGAACGATCCATTTTATAGCGCGCTTCCCGAGTGATTAATTTTAGTAATCGTTTTCTGCTTTGTTGAATTCAACTCCGCGCAGAAAATCCCTGAATTCTCAATTCATACCACCTGGTGCGTGTTCGTTAATATTATGAATATCATTTAGAGATAATATTTCCATCATTACTGACAGAGTCTAAGCTTTACTAATTGACAAAAAAATCTATTTTAAGAGGTAGAGAATTAATAAGTAGTACTTCAAAATTTTAAGAATTGATGAAATTGCACATTAACTTTGTATATTATTTCGAAAACCGTAACTGTTTTTTTTTTATATAGTTGAGTCACAAAAAGACTATCATGCACGAAGAAAACATCATCCAAGAACGAACACGATTTCCGCAATGTCCACTACTCGAGCAGTCGCTGCAACGACAGAAGCTATCATAGTGGCGGAAGTTGAGGATAATGTAATACCAGAAATCACTACCAGACTAACCACCACAGAGACAACAACGGAATTTATAGAATCTACTACAACTAGCGTCGCGACGACGCCAAGTACAACTACAACTAGCACAACGCCTCCTCGTAAGTCACACAATATCATTTATTCTTCCAATACCATTCCAATAATGCAATTTTATTACTGACCAATTAAATTGACCTTCGATCTAACAATATATTTTACTTCTTCGATATTATAAAAAAAAGATCTACATACTTGAGTATATTTTAAATTAATACTGTTTGATATCTCGTCTGGCTGACATAATAATTACTTACACTACTTAATTCCTCAGGAATAACTTAAAAGTATTTATATTAAAATGACGTATATTTCTTGAAACTTATTATGGCTAACCTAATATACTTTGTACCACTTTATTCTCAATATGTCTGTCTTAAAACGACTTATACTGCTTTATACTCGATGTCTGACTTATAATTATTTATACTACTTAATCACACTTAAAAAATTACCTTCACTAGTTTAAATCTCTTATGACTAACTTGATACATATGATTTGTAGTATTTGATACTTTATATGACTGACCAAAACTGATTTATACTACTTGATTTTCATTTTCAAGTGATTAAATTACTTATACTACTTAATATCCATTAAATTCTATCAGTTTATATTAATATACTACTTTTACTCAATATGTTTGTCTTAAAATGACTTATACTACTTTATACTCGATGTCTGACTTAAAATTATTTATACTACTTAATCACACTGTTAAAAAATTACGTTTACTACTTTAAATCTCTTATGACTAACTTGATACATATGATTTGTAGTATTTTATACTTTATATGACTGACCAAAACTGATTTATACTGCTTGATTTTCATTTTTAAATTATTAAATGACTTATACTACTTAATATTCATTAAATTCCATCTTCTTATATACAGTCAACATTATGGTTGACTATTCTCAAAGATGGGTGGGTTATTATTTGAGGGGTGGAATAAGTACGATACGGCAAAATCGTCTGACGTAAAGATGCATATACGTTTTCTTCTTTCACTTTATAGGATTTTGCGTCGTTCAAAGACCAAGGCAGTCCCACCAATACATTCGCGAGGGCAAAGGCAAGAGGGTAAGTTTTCAACAGTCTTTACGATTGGTGCGAGAAAGGCGAAAGGCAACTTCTAAGACACTACTCGAGTCATAGCTGTGTTTGCCTCTCTTCAACTTGAAGAGAGTTTATAACGTAGAGAGATCGACTTCATCACGTAGTCTCGCTTTTTGTCAATCTTTTACCTCCCACTCTCATCGTTCAATTTTTAAATTGATTCAGTAAAGAGCTTTCATAATTTCTTGTGAATCGTTCAGAAACTTGCAAATACATACAAAATCTTCAGATCCTTTACCTACTTTGATGCTTCACTCACTTTTGAATAGGCAATCATCTTTTTATATATTAAAACTTTAATATCTTCTTCGAGTTTCTTTATTTAAACGATTTCTACTTTATGTTTTCTTAGTTATATTTTCCCTTAAAGATACTATGATTCTCATCTCGAAATAGTGAATTTGCTTTATACATAATTAAATGTGACAATAATTCAACAATCAATTTCATTAATGCAGTTGTATCGGGATGACGAGCCTGAATGTTCGGAGCTCTGCCAGTGTGGGGAAGGCGAGGTTCTGATTTGCAATACAATTTGCGTCGAATCCTCACCCTGCAAAACTGATTTCGCCTATTATAATCACGCAGCCCCAGCTTATCAGGCGTACAGAGGTCGTTGTCTTTGCTACAGTGGTCGTTTTATATGTATGCGCCCATCTCCTGGTAAGTAGAAAATCTTTTTGTCCCTAAGTTTTCATTCTATATCAAATCACTATAATATTCACTGTAATATAATATATAACACTGAACAACAAAATATGACCTATGTCGGGTTGGGACGAGATATATC